>CAJNDV010001809.1:1028-13945 GCA_905221635.1 Symbiodinium sp. CCMP2456
GTGGTAGTGGTAGTAGCAGTGGTAGTAGTAGTAGTAGTAGTAGAAGTAGAAGTAGAAGTAGAAGTAGAAGTAGAAGTAGAAGTAGAAGTAGAAGTAGAAGTACATAGAAGTAGAAGTAGAAGTAGAAGTAGAAGTAGAAGTAGAAGTAGAAGTACAACACGAAGTAGTAGTAAGTAGTAGTAGTCGTAATAGTAGTTTTTGTCACCCACTTGGCACGCCTCTGACAACACTGCGGAGTCTCAAGAGTCAACGCGACCAAAGAGCCATTTTCACAAAGCAACACAGACGCAAAAGCCCCAATCAAAACAGTGTGAGTCCAGCCCTTTGCGGAAAAAGTCGCGCATCTCTTAACACGCGGCTTCACCAGACACGACACATGTAAGCTCAGATGATGTTTGTGTAGCTTCATCTTCGTCTGGACAGTCACAACCAACAGAGAGCTGTCATCAGAACCCAGGTTGAGGGAGAACCCTTGTTTGAGGGCTCACCAACACGTCCCAACCCAAAATCTTCAACGGATCTCTCTGTCAGTCGCATAAGCAAGTCTGTACGAGCAGTGGAAGTCCTTAGGACAAACATGCTCGACAGCCACAAAACCACTTAAATTGTGCCTCCAACACAAGCGAGACAAACCCCGATAGCAAAAAAAAACTTTTTAGAGGCTCACCAACTGCTAACCAGCCACTGGGAAGCTCGACACGGGCCTTGGCTAGCGGTGTCTGGGAGCATGCCATGGTCCACATCATACGTTCTGCATTTAGTCGCGCCGGGACGTCTTTCATGGTATTAAAACGAAATAAGTAATGCTACTCGATCTCATGTGGGTATGCGGAAAGAGACGTTAGGCCCATAAATAAAGGTAAGCTAGACATAAGGTCCATAAACAAAGTTAAAACAAGCAAGCTACCCCAGGTTAAGGGCATAACCAGGGTTAGATCGATCTTCTTGTCAATTCCCGGTTGTGGGGTACCACCGTCATGGTTTTTCCGTGGTTTTTCCCCGCTTGTCCGCGCTCTCAATGGGACCTGATCAGTCCACCAGCAGCTTGCCTCTGGTCGGTCCGAGTTGCTTAGTAGTGTAGTAGTAGAGTAGTAGTAGTTTTGTCACCCACTNNAGGTGTAGGACGACAGAAGGCTTCCCAAACACAGCAACACCAGAACACCAAACTCCAAAAGCTCTAATCACAGTCCGGAAGCCTCACATCGCCCCATGAAAAAGTTCTGACGATCATTTCAGAAAATGAGAAGCACTAGAAACTCTACGCGAGAGCAGGTTTGACTTGTGCTCCTGCCTAGGGCCACCCACTCGCACCCCCTACGGGAAACCGAAACCAAACCAAACCAGGAAATCAACCAACAAAGGTGCAGTAGGCAGCTGTTTCAAGGTTCCGAATTCTTTGCTAACTCAGTACACCATTTAATTACATTCAAAGTGTGCAGCACTTATTGGCCGTCTATGCGCTCCTGTACATGACTTCAGGGCGCGGAAACTTACGTCAGGATGCTCATCACGTGCACTTGACCGAAATAAACAGACCCTCAAAAACCCACACCAACAGTCTCCTAACCAGTGACCTTTGCACGGAGGGGCATCATATCAGCTACTCAGTCGCCTGTTCACTCATCTTGCTCAGGTTTTTCTAACCATTGTGCCGCGTTCATACCGGTATGCCAGCCAGCAGCCCTGGAAGGGTCGCAGGGAGGGGGCGCCACGTGTCTATTCGGGAGAGGTCCCCACGTTGTAGGGGCTTCCATTGTCCAGGCATGTCGGCTCCCTTCCATCCGCTGGTCCTGAATCGTTCACAAGGCTGTGCCGGGTAGCAAGGTCAGCACAAGTTCTTTCTTCATCGCGCAGCACCTTTATAGTCTTATCCCGATGAGGGATTTCCACTTTGGCATGTCCCGTCCCTGGGAGGCCGTAAAGGTCGCTTCGTTGGCATGTCCCAATAACGGGAGGCCGTAATGGTCGTCCACCCCAGGAGCGCCCGGAAGGTAGCAGGCCATGTATCCATTTTGGCATGTCCCGTTCTGGGGAGGCCGTACAGGTCACTTCGTTGGCATGTCCCAGTAATGGGAGGCCGTAATGGACATTCACGCCAGATGCATTCAGGGAGTGTAGTTCCAGAATAGCGAGTCCGTCAGAATCGCCTTCCATGTCACAGGTCCATGCGGTTCTTCTCCCAGTATGTGCGCATTTGCAACCGGACAGAGTACATCAGCTTTGGTATGTCCCATGCTTGGGAGGCCGTAAAGGTCCGCGCGTCAGCATGTCCCATTCGTGGGAGGCTGTGGGCTGAATCACTCTCCTGCCCGGACCATACTGCGACACAGGCTCTGCTGCATCCGGCTCGGTTTTCTCAGGGCTCCATCATGTCCCAATACAGGTGGCCAGGTTCGTTATCAGTACATGTCGCTTCATCACCAGCTCGTCACACGGAGTCAGTGGCTGTCGCTCTGTTATAGCAACATCAGTCGACTGTTACAGCGAGACCAGTCAGCCCAGTGAGGAGATGTCTGTTTCTACCTTGCCAGCTTGGGCACTTTCGCGAGTATCAACGGTCTCCGCAAAGGCCTGCACCAAACCGGGTCAGGCGGGACGTACCATGGCGAAGCACGAGGTCGGTGTGAGACAGCCCTTCGCTTTCCCGACCGGAATGTAACGTTAGGGACCATAGTTATAAAAGGGAAACCATAGGAACCCAACCCAGACAAGACCAAGAGAGTGCAGCAGGGAATCAGCAAGGGTGGCAGCAGTGCAAGGAAGCAAGGAAAAGAAAGGCAGTGCAAAGGAAGGGAGGCAAGGGCAGTACGAAACTAATTCTGTGCAGTTTCCTCGGGCGTCATCATGCGTATTACACGCATCCACACCACCGAACGAAGGACCACGTTCATCAATCGTCACCCAAGCATCTACACTCTTTCCGGCTGTACCTGGTCCTCTTCGTCCTCTTCCCCAGTCAGGTCAATTAAAGGAGCAATCAATACCCCAGAGCTTGAATTTGCGGCTTGCGGGTGTTGGGTGTTTGGGGCTACCGCGTCAGACGGCGATACCTCAGTGCTTTCCTTAGTCACGGCTTTGCTCCGGACCAAGAGCGAGAGGATCGAGGTTTGGGATGGGGTTGTTGGGGGCTGCAGGAAGTAACCAAGTTCCATGAGTCTATCAAGGACTTGTCGTTGAGGTGTTTGGGCTCTAGATAGTTGGAATGCACTCACACTGATTCTTCGGGCCTGGCTTATTTGGAGTCCACAGTGAGGTTGCTTGGGGTCAAAGGTTAAAGCTCCAGATCTCAAGTCGCAGACCTCTCCGATAACGAAGCGACCCTCAAATTCATTCTTCAAAGAAATCTCCTGCAGCCTTTGCCCTCCAAAAGCCACACGGTCTCGATCCCACCCCACTAGTCCCTGAAACACCCAGGTCACGGTGTGCCGACAATTTTCCTCCTATCCGGACTCCTATAGTACTAAAGCGGAGTTTGGGGAGGTGAAGTTGTACGTACTGTGCAAGTAGTTCGGCGAGGTCAGGGAACTGTTTAGTGGCATGTGTGGGTTCCAAAGATCTCGGTGAGAGTCCAAACACGATGCAGCCATGTGGTTTGGGTGGCGGGCTCCAGAACCTCGGGGGAATATGGGACAAAATACAGTCGAGGTCAAGGGGCTCCATGGTAGGGTGTTCTCTCAGTTCTTCAAGAAGCCCCCTAGACAGAGACGAAACTCGACAGCAGGACGACATGACAGAACCCTCTGAGGCATGTAGGTACAGGACGGCTTCGGGCATAAAGTGCTGCGAATGAGGTGGCTCCAGGCAGAGGTTTCTTTCCGGGGGGGGTTCGGTGCAGGATGAGCGCTGGTTCACTCGAAGACGCATGATTTTTCAGCAACATGCAAAGGCAGTTCAGGATTCGAAGGTTTGCATGCAGTGCAGTACAAGGGGCAGTTCATGAATTACAAGGGAAAAGACTCAGAGCAAAATTTGAAAAAGTACGGCTCTTATTTGTGGGGCCGACTTCTGCCAGCAACGGCCCGTTCTGGGCCATAGTGCGCATTCTCGGCGTTGTGCAGCCTCAGTCATCCTTAGTGGTACTGGCGGCGTGCGGACATCTCCTCGCGGTCCTCTTCATGGCCCGTTGGACCATCATCGTCCCTCGACGAAGGCTCTGGTTGGCCTCCTAAGGCTTGGTCGGCTGCCTCGGTCGACGACTCCTGAGTCAGAGCCTGAGTTGTGGCTTGAACGAGGTCACGCAGGGCAAGCAACCGAGCGTTGCTCTTGTCGACTTTCCTTAGTATTTCACCTTGTATAGGCCTGCGAGGGAGGCGAGTAGCTGGTCGTGGTGTTGAAGGGTGTCCGCCCATTGGTTCCACTGGAGCTCAATACCTTGAACTCCTGCCTTCAGCGCTTCGAACTGTGTGCTCAGTTCTGTCATCGTCTCTTGGGTCGACGTCAACGTCATCCCAACATTAACGCAGACTCTCTCCACAGACGCATTCTGTCTTCGAAGGCTCTCAGGGATCTTCTCTCTCTGCATGGCAAACTCCTGTTCGAAGGCCAGCAACCTAGTCTCCAGCATCGTCAAGGACTTCTGAACACCCTCATCGAAGGAGTCCTTGATGTCATCGAGGTGGTTCATGATGCTGCGCAAGGTGTCAGGCACATCTTTAAGTAGCGGCGCAGTATGCTTGCTTATTACGGCCAGCAATCCCTGAACTGTCAGGAACCTCTCCTTGTACTCTTCAAGTTCCTTTCCCAGCAGCCGTATGTACCCCTTGAGGTCTTTGTGTTTTCTATCCCCCTCTTCTTTCATAAGTCCAGCAAATGCCCTGGGGGCATCAGACGTGACGACTCCCGTGGTGAGGTATGTTTGTCTTTCCCGTCTGAGGTCCTCCCTCATCATATGCAGTTCTTTCCTTGCGTACAAAAACAAGGCAAGCATAAGGCCTGCGCAGAGGACCTGAGCCATCAGTGCGCCCAAGATGACGAGCTGTAAGGTCCAGACATCCCACACATCCAGGCTTCCTCCAATGGGCTCCCAGAACATGCGAAGCATTCTTGGAGGGTCCTCGTGAGAAAAAACGTCCATCCTTATGCAGCAACGAGGTCAAGGGTTCCCTAGTGCCTGACCGCTGGGCCCAAAGGACTGTAATGACACTGGCACTCCTAATCAACACGGGGGGGCGGCGAGCACATCACTTATGGACATGGCTTCCTAGTCACTGTCGTCTGCGCGGCAACACCATGACAGGGGCTTCTGGGAGGGGAGTTGCTAGTCGCCGAAGCCACGGTGTCGGGACTGGGCTCGGGGAATTAGCTTTGCAAGGCAGCGTCGGAACCTTCTTTACCCAACAGCAGACAGTACACGGTCAAGGTCAGTGCTCAATGCAAGGTACGAATTTCAGTGCTGCACAGCGTATTGCAACTGCAAAGGTGGCGAAGCCAGTTCGACATGCAAAACAAGGATTGAATTATATTGTACATAACTCGGCTGTTGGGGAGTTGTCCGGGACAGTCATGGGCCTTACTCGCTGTCGATCATCTACTGCGGAGATCCAAGCAGTGCTTGCTGGGACTGTACCACGAGCAGGAGTCTTGCCAGGTCTTCTGCCGTCAGTGGTAGGGGCCTTCCCATTCCCGTCATTCCACACATCATGGGTGCCGGCGTCGAAGGAGGCGGAGTAGGTGGAGACTTGAACCGCAGGGCGCTAGTCAAATTGAGGGGGCATGGTTCCCCCTGCTGGCCTCCTTGGCTGGGTCCCGGCTGAGCTTGTCCTCCTGCAGCTGGCGCCGAAGCTGCGACGACTGCGGAGGTCGAGTGGCTGCCGGGAGAAGACGACTTAGTAGCTCGTCAACATTGGTCTGGATCGTTTTCAGGGCCTCACGGAAGTACTCGTTGTGCTCTTCCATGGCCTCTCCAAGCATGCGGGTGTTCTCCAAGGTCTTGTTCAGGCTCTCATCCAGCGTTCCTCCTCTGTGGAAGACTTGTTGCGTGTGCCACTGGATGTCATCCGCCGTGGTCTGGAGGTTCTGCTGGTAGGGAATGACCTTGTGCACGTTGCGTATGTCTCCGATCGCCTGGTCAATCTTGGTGCGAAGCCCATCCAACTTGGTGTGGGCCTCGTCCATCCGTTGGTTGATGTATGCGAACTCCGAGTCAAACTTGGTGTCGTACGCCAAGAACGAGTTCTCCTGCTTGTCAGCCTCAGCCTTCATCTCCACCCGGGCGTCCAAGCTGCTTTGATGCGTGTCGGCGAGGAGCTTCTCGACTTTTGCCACCTCACCTTGTAGCGTCCCGAGCTCGTTGCGGACGTTCTGCATCTCGAGGGACACCGCCTTGACATCGGCTACCGAAGCAGGTGGCCTTTGGTTGAGCAGGCTGGCAAGTTCCTTCTTGGCTACCGGGATGACTGCTCCCAGTGTTGTTTTCATCTCCCCACGGAGGTCCTCAACTTGGGACCTGAGTTCTTTCGAGAGCTGGCGACTCTCAGCCAGGATCGCCGCAACATCTCCGTGCGGCATGGCGGTCAGCATCTTCTCGATGTGCTGCATTTGGGTACTCACCTTTTCCCATTGGCTTGTGTCAGACGGACCATCTGAGGTGACCGGTCCGATGTTCACCGCAGCAGGCGGCTGGGTAGGTGAAGCGCGTGCACGCTTCCGGCCATAGTACATCCACGAGCTGACGATCCACAAGACCAAAATGGTCAGCACACCGACAGAGACCATCTCGTGCTGGGCACTAGGCTCCCAAGGAGGTCGGCTTCCTGCCACATTCCACATCTGCTGGACGAGTTCCATGGCAGCTCAAGGAGAACTACCTAACTTGCACTGACAGCTTGCGAGGGAATGCTCTGNNCCCCCCCCCCCCCCCCCCCCCATGCACAACGCACACTCACTCACATACACGAAATGAATTCCAGTTCAAGGCATGCAGGCACACATGCACATGCAGACGGTAATAGAATGTGTACATGCGAAATACAATTGGAACAAGACCAGCACATGCAAATGGTGCGTAGTCACGTCCACATGTCATAAAGTTCTGGGATGTGTGCCCCTTGTGCGGGGACGAATGCTTTCGCTCCATCCAAGGTCCTGACGAAGAAGTGGCCTCTGGGATAATCCAGTGCTTTCTTTGCGCTGTGGTCAGCCAATTCATTCAGGGCATGTCCTTTGTTTGCTCGTACATGTTTAATGCGCACACGTTCTGCGCATCTGTGCCACAGCATACAGAGACCAGCCTGCAGGGACACATGCGCAAACCCAACAGTGCCTCCTTCCAGGACCTGAATGACATATGCAGAGTCTGTCAAGAGAAGCAGCGTGGCTTCCGGGACTCTGTTCAACAGCTGCAAGCACATTTCCAGCGCCTTAGTAGCTGCCAGCAACTCCGCCCTTATGTTGGTGGCAGGGCTACCGGACATCGGGAAGCCGCAGATAATGGCGTCCCTCGGGATTTCCCCATACGGCGGGAGGATTGCCACACCCGCTCCTAATTGCTGTCCCCGTCTGCTGCCATCACATGCTATCGTGAAACAAGCAATTTCATCAAGCAGCTCCGGAGACATCACATGCCTGTAGGACGACGGATTCGGCTCGTCAATTGGGGGGTGTTTCTGTGGCATCAACCAGAAACGATCGCCTGTTCTCAGAAGGCACCGGTGGCACAAATCCACCGTGCCGAGGTCCTTATAGAAGGCGTCCGGGAGGAGTCCCTTTATCTGGAACACGTTGCCGGTCCTGGGCCATTCCTTCCCAGAACTGGCTCTCCCCGGGAAGCCTACAGCGCCGCCACAGGAGCGTGATACCAAATGGCGCATTCGGCCACCGTCCTCGTCTGCGCCTGGCTTCGGGACATTCCTCTCGCCAGGCCTCATTCCGAATCTGCAAAACCCTGGAAATGCGTCTGTACAGATCAGGATCCAGCCGAGCCGCATGCCCCCAATACCCCATGAACGATTCAAGGTGTACCGACTCCCACGGCTTGTGACCACATGATTGCGCAGCCATTCTTGATCCTCTACGCCTCGAAATCCAGTTTTCAGACGACGTCTGGAGGGGGTCATGGGGAAGGCGTGTCATGGAGGCAAGAAAGTGTGTCTGGAGTTGCTTGAGTTGCTTGCCTACCGCCCAGAGTGGTCGCACAGCTGCTGATAGCCATCGCCACTTACTGTTGAAAAGCTGGAGTCTCTTGGGGAGAGGTCCACGTGTTCTGGACAGAAAGCCCATATACCCGAAAAAAGAGTTCGTTGCCATACGTAGTCTGGCTGCTAGGGTCATCTGGCACGTGACAGCAAACCCTACTAAAATGCCAAGGAACACAAAAGAGTCAACCTCTTCCAGTGGTTTCGCAAAGCGTTGGGGAAGGATCGGCTCAGGGGAAATGTCTGGAGACCTGATGTACTGACACTTGGCCTTTGCAAGCTGCAAGCCAATTGCCTGAAGCGCGTCCTGCAGCTGGTTTATCATGCGGGTAGTCTGCGCACAGCTGGTGCACAGGAGAAGTATGTCATCGGCATAGAGGATCATGAACATCGGGCGTCCTGAGCTATCCCTCACCCACGTGGGCTCTTCGTCTGCCCACTGCTGTGCTAGGGGCGCCAAGAAATGGTCAAGCACCCGAGCAAAAATCTCCGCCGAGAAGGCGGATCCCTGAAGGATTCCCCTCCTCAGCCGCTGGCACCAACTCTGCCCCGCAAATGACAGGACAACTTCAGATCTACAAATCAGCTCTAGCAACAATTTGGCCTCCTGCCTTGCCCCCAACGACCCAAGGAACTTTGCCACAGCCACGTGATCAACGGTATCAAAGGCTGCTTGAATGTCCAGCTTGACAGCTAGTAGAGGCATTCCCCACTGCCTCGAGAGGTGTACCAGATGCTTCAGGGCCACGGACCCGTCCAACGACTGTGCCCCTCGCTGGGCCGACAGCTGGCCTGTAAGCATAGGCGGGAAGATCGTCCTCAGTCGAACAAGAAGCGCCTTGGTCACTAACTTACTCAACGTAGCCGCCAAAACGATGGGACGAAAGTCCTTGGGGGCAGCTGGTTCCTTGGTCTTGGGTAGCAGGACGATCTGTGACGTGGTCCACTCCTGAGGGAACGCAAGGTTCCCGAGGAGCAGATCGTTCACCAATTCAACGAGGTGCTCCGCAGCGTCCGATTGCAGGACCGCGCACCAGAACTCATACGGAGCCCCGTCCCTGCCACAACTTTTGCGGCTCTTGGTGTGTATAGCAGAACTGCTTCTAACTCCTCTTTGGTGACTAAGGCCGGCGCAGGCATATCCTTGCCAACCATCGCACGGTACACACCCAACGCATCATGGATCTGGGGCTCAGGGGGTTCGTACTTCTGTTTGTAGAAGGCTTTTAGTCCCCCAACAGCCGGCCCGGTCCCTCCACAGCGTTGGCAATACTCCAATTGCGAACAGTAAACACCCTGCTTTCGCTTGAAGTAACTGATGACCTGGTAGTCACCTGCCGCTGCCCTGTCAAGGAGCTTTGTTCGCCATTATTTCTTGCATTCCGCTCTTCTGACCATGACTTCTCTCCCGGGGTCTGTGGCCGTCCGCCTTTCCCTAATGAGATCTATCACTTCAGGAGGGTCCCTGAAGCGCAGACCTCGGGGTCTGTGGCAAGCGCGTGACGCCACTTCCACGAAGTCTTTCTCGCACAAGTCCTGTTGGCGAATGTCCGCTGTCTCCGCCAGTCGGTTGAGTGCTGGAACCGCCTTAGTATAGTCAACAATCCACTTCCCGCACTTGGTTCGCCGCTGTCTACGTCGCTTGAGGCCTGCTCCAATAGACACGCACAGAGTACAGAGCCTGTGGTCCGATCCTATGAGCGTGTCCGAATCGAGCACCACCTGTTCATCTAACGTGGTCTGGTGTGGAGTACGGTAGAGGATGTAGTCAATACGTGAGGAGGCCCCGCGCGTATTGCTCCATGTATACATGCAAGGTTTGGTAAAGCTAAGCCCCACATCGTGAACGAAGAGGTTGAGGAGAGCACTTCGCTCATCCGCCATCTCCGATGTAAGGTCTACTAATTCGTAGTTCAAGTCACTCAGAATGAAGATGTTATCGTGGTACCTGGTGCCTTCAAGAATCTCCCTCATGGCCTGGATCTGGGCTTGCCACACACGCTGAGAATCGTCTCGATTCGAGTAGGGAAGGTGCAAGCTGACAGCATACGTAGTGACACCTGCTGTGCGCAGTTTTACACACAAACCACACGGCATCACACTAACATGTGCCACATCTGGGGTAAGTTGGGCAGGGAATCCAAGCGCCAGGCATCTGTGACTATCTGGACTGGAGGGGAAGCAATCACGAAGGAGTACTCCTGTCCCTGAAGAAACACCGTCTTGGTGTCCCACTTGCCCACGGGGATGTCAAAGCAGCCCCCGAGCTCCTGCAATCCAATTAAGTCCGTCCCGCCTAAGTTCAGCAGGTCAGACGTGTCTTCAAAGCTCTGCAGATGTTTGCCTCTCAAATTCCATGTCATGCAGTGAAACGGTCTCATCTGGGGGGGGCCCTGGCGTCAATTGGCGCGCATCTGGAGATGCGCACCTGTCTCCCAATGTTGGGTCAGAGCATCCGGAGGGTGTCCCGTAACGGCGGAGAAGCGATTAGCCAGGACCACCCATCCCGTATGATCTCCCCTGTTGTCCGACAGATACATGTCAGCCGTGTGCGCGTCTTCTGGAAGGTGGGAGGCTTCAGCAATCATCTGGTGGCGGCCAACATACACTCTCCCTCTCCAGTCAATTTCAGGCTCTGGCGTCGACAAAGGGCACACATTTATAGAACTCTTTGACCTGAACCAAAGCCCTAATCTTATGTCTATCCTCCACAGATCTGTTCCGCGTCATCCAAAGTGGCTTCTCCTTGGACCCAGGAACCCCCGACAGGAATTTGGTGCCTTTTAGCTTCTCTAACGTCTGTGTCTGGAAGATCCTCTGAGCTGCAAGGGTGTCCGCGCCTGGTGGGAAGTTAAGGATCACTCTCACGAAGTTGGCTCTCACATAAGGTGCGACTACCTCACGAACGCGCTCCTCCATTTTAAGGCGCGCAAACACTTGCCGTACTTCGTGCTCCGCATCAGACTTCTTTGCCTCCACCCAGCCTCCCATGACAATTTGAAGATCCTCATCGGGGTCTCTTTCCTGCCTTGGGCTTCTGGGAGAACGGGGGGACCTGTCTCTCTCTCCTGTCCAGGCCGGATCTGCCCCTGCTAGGTGATCTCTCTCTAGCCCGATCCGACTCTGTCAGGACTTTGACTTGTCTCTCTAGTTCCGCAACTCTCTGTAGCGTGCCTGTGTGCAGCTCCGTGTGCTCTTTGCAAGTTGCCTCGAGCGCCGACGTTCGGACATCCTGTTGACCCAGTTCAGCCCTGAGTCCAATCATCTCCGCATGCAGTCTGTCCTGACCATCCCTAGACCCATCCGCTTTCTGGTGGAGGTCCTGTAGGCTAGTTTGGATCTGCATAAGGGCATCCATCCAATTAGGTTCAGGCCTGGGCCCACGTGTGATACGCAAAGAGGCATAGTTCGGCGGGGTCGTAAGTGGGGGGTCGTAAGTGGGGGCTCAAGGTCGGGGGCAGCTTCCATCATAGCGTCAGAGAGTGCATCAGGCGCTGGATCGGAGATTTTGGGTTTTTTGCTATCCGGTCTCTCGGTCTCTGAGGAAGAAAGTGCTGCATCCCTGCCTGATCTGGGTGCCCCCGCAATCTGTCCATCGTTGGGCAAGAACGGGAAGTCATTTCCTCTTCCCTGGTCGCGTGTCCCGTGCGAGCTTTCTAACGCCTGAGTGTGACGAGCGATGAAGAGCCCTGGTCCTGCAGGTCGTCCGGTTCGGGTTTTAGAGGGTTTAGCATTAGGGGCGTTAGTAGCAGCAGTAACACTGACTTTGGGTCCAGGTGTGGGGGGGGATTCCCGAAGGTCTGTATCGTCATCCTGTGACAGGTCAAAAACAGGGACGCGAGTAGGGACAGGGACTTCCGGCTCTTGAGGAGGGCTCGCAGGACTGTGTTGATCCCCCATTTCAGGCGTGCCTGGTCCCGGCACAGCCGGCTCCGGGTCAATTACATCACTGCCTCTAACTTCTCCTACCCCAAGGTGCACTGTGGGAGGTTCCTGAGCTGCGTTGTTTTTTAGGTGTTTGAGGTCATTAGGAACAATTCCATCAGGGTGCGCGAGCTCTGGAGGCCCTCACATGCCAAAGCAGATCTGGACATTCTTTGGCCTCGACAGATCATCAGTCCTGGGCGGGGCGTCCTGATCAGCAAGTCTAGGGGACCCTGGAACTGTACTCTGGTCATCATCACATCCCAGCTCGTCTTCCCCGTCCGCATCTAAGTCCATAACCGTCCCTTCCGCTCTTTCAACAAACGAAGCCTCTCCCCCTGTTCTACGCCCAGCTTGCCCTGTGATGCTGGGCCCGCGGTATCCAATTGCCCCCGGCATGAGTAGAGTCTCTGCCTCATCCGACATACCCCTCTCTCACGACACGGCTACGCGGAATTACGAATTAAACAGTACAAGTGCAGGCAAGGCAGAGAGCAGTGCAGGTGCACGCAAGGCAAGGTATAGGCAGACGCAGCTTCCAGGGAAACCGTTGTCGACAACTGAGCAGCAGGAGCAGCCAGACGGACAGCCGGACAACCAGGGGACCGCTAAGGGTTAGGGCGTGCATGTCACTACGAGGATCACCCAAGTAGGAACCTGAGGGGGGAAAAGGATATTCCGGGAAGGAAAGCAGGGATAACGAGGCTTCGGGATCTCACAAAAGTGGGTTTTTGGGCCGAAAACTTGAGCCGTAGTCATTTGTAGTAGTAGTAGTAGTAGTAGTAGTAGTAGTAGCAGTAGTAGTAGTAGTAGTAGTAGTAGTCGTAGCAGTAGTGGTAGTAGTAGTAGTAGTAGTAGTAG
>CAJNDV010001814.1:7883-10383 GCA_905221635.1 Symbiodinium sp. CCMP2456
GATTCGACTTACTGTCGCGACTCACATGTTTGCTGAGCATGGGACTTCCCGGGGTTCTTACAACATGCAGTGCAATACAGCCATTTGGGCTCATCTTCGTCTTGCGTTACCGCGACATCTAGTTCATGTGCGCGCTCCCCCCCGCCACTTCTGCATACCTGTGCTTGTGGGCTGTATGTCATATAGATAAACGACCCAGGCTTGCTTGGGGCTGCCCAGGCTTACCGCCAACGTTACCAAGGGCCGCCGGGGACCGCCAACGCTAGGAAAAAAAAGGGCGGGCGCAGTCAACTAGGGTGCAACAAAAAATCGATCGGTGTCCTTGATTCGGTTGTAGTACCACCAAAAGGAGACTGCAAGGGCCAACTCTTAATCCTTTCAGTGCTGTAGATTGGAGGCAGGTTCCAGCCGCACTAGACCGCTAGCTGGCCAGGCTGACCCTGGACTACTGCTTTGAATGAGTATCTAAATCTAGGAGAATGAATATCGTATTTGATCTACCGGAATAATTTCCCGACGAATCTACGCGGATCAGCCGAAGTAATGGGGTACCGACAGCTTGTGGGCAGATGCAAATATGATGAGTGCCCTAACCGTCTTTACAAGTAGATGCAGCAATGTCTATCTTACTGATGACCGTACTGCGAACGTCTACGAATGATTACAGGGGTTTCGTGCAAACTCAGAGCATTACATTCAATCAGCCTCAAACACACGCCGCCTACTTATGAGAAGACGTGCCAACAAGAAAGCACTGCGCTGACGTACAACCCTACTGGTGAAGGCGTCGCGAGGCAACAAACTTGCCGGCGCGTGCGCTCTAGCACGACGGATCCCAACACGTCGCCTGACTGACGGGCGTAACTACAAAAGATTAAGGGGTCCAATTCAGCTACCTAGTGGAGGAAAACTTAAAACCTTAACACACACACACACACGAACGAAGGAACG
Organism: Symbiodinium sp. CCMP2456; assembly: GCA_905221635.1. Lineage (NCBI taxonomy): Eukaryota > Dinophyceae > Suessiales > Symbiodiniaceae > Symbiodinium > Symbiodinium sp. CCMP2456. The sequence continues at coordinate 8,835 of CAJNDV010001814.1, forward strand.
AAGAATCGTCTATGAAGCCGAACTCCTGAGCGAAGAAGGCCTACAACCCTAAAAACGCCCAGCAACCACAGCCAAGCTAAGGGGGATCTCAAGATCAGCTTGGCTACAAGATGGCGGAAGGCACGAAAATCAGCTCCTGGGAAGCTTTAGGTTGGCCTTCGGCTTCAAGAATTACGATCGAGGGAATTTAGGGTTTACGGACACAGCCTGATGAGGTCTCGGTTCGAAGTCGAACTACAGGAGGGGGGTTTCGTGCCTTACTAGCTCCAAAGGCAAAACTCTGCGACAATGCGGAGGAAAACGGGGGCCCAACAAAGCGAATGCGGGAATCAGGTCTTTGTCCCCAAGCCAAGATCGAGTTTAAGGCCGTCGTTCAGGAACCAAACCAGACAGCAAGACAAGATGTAAAGCGTTTGACTTCGACGCAACGTCCTGTCCCCGAGAAAATTCCATACCCGACACACTAACCCTAGTTCAAAACAGTAGAGAGTGGCCGGCAGGAGTACAACGAGGCCATAGGCACGGACGGAATTCTGGGTTTGGGGTTTTAGGTTTGCAAGGTTTTTCGGGCTTAGAATTTAGGGTATGGGTGTTCGGACTTCGGCTTCAGGATGTAGGGTTCAGAGTTTTCGGTGCAGGGGGGCTCTGGGGTTCTGCAGGGCGCAGGGGATCGAGGCGAAGGGTTCAAGGTTCATGGTGTTTAGGGGTTGAGGGGTTTAGGGTTTAGGGTTCGTGGTGCACTTCTCTTTGGTGGCTTGTAGCGAACCCCCAAGCCCAAGCCACAGGAGCCCAAAATGCTCAACCCAAGTCCCTGGAGTGTGTGTATTAACCCGACCCGCAAGCCTTTGAGCCAACTTGGCTATGGAAAACCTAAGGGTCCGAAGAAGGACCTACTAATTTAATTGAATCAAGTACTTGAGATGAGGATAAGACTTGATTAGGAAACGAGTTCTAAAGGGGGTGAATCAGATTAATTGAACTTGGACCGTTTCGGAGGGCTAAGCGGACATGATCCAGTGAAACCTGCTTTGGGCTTAGCCCAAAGCCCAAAGCTCTGACATGGATGCACGCTGAAGCCCACGAGGATGATGGCTTACCCATAGGCCCCATGGTAGTTCCTTTGGGGGATTCCCTAATACGATTAATATCAGCCGCAAAAAGGAACTACTATGGGGCCTATGGCATGGCTTAATGCCATCGGTACAGCAGGGACCTGCCATTGGAAACTCCCAAGTCGGCAAAACACCTACTCCAACTCGTGTATTTGCGCTTCTTTTGTTGGTTGTCGGACCTCTAGATAGCCTGAGTAGGGTTTTAGTCTCTGCTGAACTTGAGGCTTGGGAGTTTTGTTGGAACGACCTCTCGGGAGTTGAGGTCCAGAGTTTCGGCGCCTTTCCCCCCCGNNCCCCCCCCCCCCCCCCCGAAAACTTCCCTAAAACCGAAATTGCCTTCAACTGTCCCGCATGAGAAAAACCCTAGGCCCCCAAAGGAAAAAGCGAGCTGCAGGTCGCGCGCCCTGCGGGGAGAAAAGAAATTAATCTACTCTGAA
>CAJNDV010001814.1:15383-20792 GCA_905221635.1 Symbiodinium sp. CCMP2456
GAGGATTTCTGGTTCTGACAAAGAAACTTAATCACCGTCGTAGTATATGGCTTGTACAGGCTTCCTACCAAAACGCACACATGCTGTCGATGTTTAGGGTTTCTTGATTGTTAAGGTTGAAGGAGGGCTTTGATGTTGAAGGTTCAGCCTTCCAATATTGTCGTTTGCATGTCTTGTGTGTTGTCGAAGCCCGAGCTGCTGCTGCTGCNNGCTGCTGCTGTTGCTGTTGCTACTGCTGCTGCTGTTGCGGCAGCTACTGCCGTTGCGGCTGCTGCTGCTGCTGCTGTTGCTGTTGCTGTTGCTGCTGCTGTTGATGTTGCTGTTGCTGCTGTTGCTGGTGGTGCTGTTGTTGCTGGTGGTGGTGGTGGTGGTCGTGGTGGTGGTAGTGGTGGTGGTCATCGTGTTGTTGTTGCTGTTGTTGTTGCTGTTTTTGTTGTTGTTGTTGCTGTTGTTGTTGTTGTTGTTGCTGTTGCTGTTGTTGTTGTTGTTGTTGTTGTTCTTGTCATTGTGGTGGTTCTTGTTGCTGTTGATGCTATTGTTATTGCTGCTCTTACTGTTATTGCTGATGTCGTTATTGTTGTGGTTGTTGTGGTTGGTTTTGTGGTTGGTGCTGTTGTTGTTGCTGTTGTTGCTGTTGAAGATTCTGTTGTTGTTGGTGTTGCTGCTGCTGTTGTTGCTGCTGGTTTGTGTTGTTGATGCGGGTGCTGATGGTGGTATTAATATTGCTATTGGTCGTCTTGTTGTCGTTGTTGTTGTTGCTGTTGTTGTTGTTGTTGTAGATGTTGTTGTTGCTGGTGGCGTTGGCATGTTGTTGCTATGGTTGGTGTCATTGCTGTTGTTGTTGATGTTGTTGTTGTTGGTGGTGGTGGTGTTGCCGTCGCTTATTTCTTGTTCATGGTACTATTGGTGGTCTTATGTTTGCTTTTGTTCTTGTTGTTGCGGTCTGCGTTGTTGTTGTTGCTGCTGGTGTGGTTGTTGTTGTGGTTGGTGTGGTTGGTGCGGTTGGTGTTGTGGTTCGTACTGTTGTTGTTGTTGTTGTCGTTGTTGTTGTTGTTGGTGATGTTGTTGCTGTTGCTGCTGTTGCTGCTGTTGCTGTTGCTAATGTTGCTGTTGTGTTTGTTAGTGTTCCTGGTATTACTGGTGTGCTTGTTGTTGTTGTTGTTGCTGTTGTTGTTGGTGGTGGTGGTGGTTTCACCGCTGCCAGACCAAAAATGTAGTGTGTGCAACAGGTGCTGCTGATCTCAGTACCGCCATATGTCTGCGCTTTCACAACACTTGACAGGTACAACTATTGCCCTGGCCTCACTCCTGCGTGCTGCGCGGTGGTGTCAAAGCAATTGGATTTTGCGCTAGGTGTTAGCTGCAGCTTCGGTGAAATGTATTTCAGCGGCAGATTGTCCCTAAGCTCGTTTAATTGCAGTTTGGATAGCGCCACCTCGGTGGTGCTGTAGCACTGCCTTATCTGTCTCTACGGCCCATCGCCTTGGATTGTGAATGACCAAGTGTGGGACGCCACTAGACTGGCACTCAGGGAGCCGGCTCGGAGTAGCCTGCTACTCCGAGTACGACCCAGCAATCTTAGGTTCGTGAGCAACGGACGCGCTGGCTCACACAGAGGGTGTCGGGGGTTGTATACAGCTTTTCACCTGAGCACGTAACTATACAGCTTTCACCTCTGAACGAAGCTTGTGGCTTCGTGCCTTTCGGTTCACGTCATGCTATTTCTGGTCTTCAAGTCCTTAGAGCAGAGTCAGCTTGTTTCAGTTTCACTTGAGTGCAGGTCTCGGCAATACGCCCGCCAAGCGCAGAGCACGCTCGCGCAGAGTTCAACTGCGAAAACTTGGTGGTGGTGGTGGTGGTGGTGGTGGTGGTGCTGTTGTTGTTGTTGGTGGTGGTCTTGGTGTTGTTGGTGGTGCTGTTGGTGGTGCTGTCACTGCTGTTGCTGTTGTTGATTTTGTTGTTGTTGTTGTCGTTGTCGTTGTTGTCGTTGTCGTTGTTGTTGTTGTTGTTGCTGTTTTTGTTGGTGTTGTTGTTGTTGATGTTGTTGTTATTGTTCTTGTTGTTGCTGTTGCCAGCGGTTGTTGTTGTTGTTGTTGTTGTTGCTGTTGTTGTTGTTGTTGCTGTTGCTATTGCTATTGCTGTTGCTGTTGGTGTTTTTGTTTTTGTTTTTATTTTTTTTGTTGTTGTTGTTGTTGTTGTTGTGGTTGTTGTTGTTGTTGTTTGTAGTTGTTGGTTGTTGTTGTTGCTGCTGGTGCTGGTGCTGGTGCTGGTGTTGTTGTTGTTGGTGGTGGTGGTGGTGGTGGTGGTGGTGGTGGTGGTGGTGTTGGTGTTGGTGGTGGTCTTGTCTTTGATGTCATTGTTGTCATTGGTGTTATTGTTATTGTTGCTCTTGTTCTTATTGTTATTGTTGTTGATGTTGTAGCACATTTAAGCACTATAAGCATATGTGCTGATTTTCGAGCTAATCTCAGGAATCCATTGTTCAATGCCCCGGCTAGTAAAAGCCCCACTAAGTTCCGATCTATTCAGCATTCACGAAAACATACACTTGTCAAAGCCTTTGTTTCACACAATTGAACTCCGAAACCACACACCTCAGCACCTGAAGCCCTGCCTCGCCAATATAGAGCCATCGGAGGCTGCGGACGAGCTCCTTGGGCACGAACATAGGGTATTAAGGGTTTATTAAGGGGTTTAGGTGTGTGGGGGATTTGAGTTTAGGGCTGTAGGTTTAGCGGGCTTAAGTGTGCATAGAAATGGAGGTTTCTAGGACTGAGGGTCTTGGGCTCTCCGGGCATGCCAGGATGTTCGGCTGCGCGTGCAGACAGCCACCTTGGACTAACCTAGCGCAACACGTCAGTTACAGCTTTGTGCGTCGTGAGAGCACTTCCGTGTCAGCTCCCAGGCCCTAAGGCTGGCCCTAAGGCCTTCCTCCACATTCACAAACAACAAGGCAAGGGCCGAACGACTCTGCTGTCAGGGACAACCGTTCGAACGCACCCGTCTAGAGGCTTATGGTCGAGAGGTTTGCCAATAATACAGAAACATCCCCAAACCCGAGACCCTCGAAACGACATACTGGGTGCTACCATACTCTATGGTTTCAGAAGGACTCCCCTCATCACCTCCAATCTCAGTAGCACTCCTAGAGCCCAGCACTCCTAGCCGTAGACCTCTTTTAGCACACCCCCTCAATTCCAAACTTGGCCCCAGACCCCGTGCTTACATCCTAAAAGAGTTTCTGAAGAGTTGACATGCAAGATTCTCAAAAATTCGGGGGTTCGTGTTAAGGACTGTATGCGCTGTTCGGGACTTTTTTTGGGATCCCTGACCTCGAAAACTGCCAAACCCCGCTGACCTTACAAGCTCGATTTGTAGAACAAGTTAATCGCGAATCTCACTTATCCCGAATGAAACGGGTAGTATCTCCGAAAGACATCAGCTCAGGGATTTGGCATCAGAGGCTCTAAGTTTAGCCCGCACCCTTCTTCGTGGGTTGAGTGTGTAGGTGTTTAGGGTCATCGCTTTAGGGTCTGTTCAAGGGCTTGTACAAGGTTTAGGGCCTAGGGCTGTGGGGTTTAGGCTTAGGGTGTTCATGATGCTCCTCCAAAATTTATTCGCATCTCAGACACATGGCGTTCACCAAGTTCTTCCTTCACCATGCACTGCGCGAACGGTACCTTAAGACTTTAGAATGTAGAGGGGCTTACATACGGCTTTGGCTTTAGCTGGGTTTCTTTCACGTGTATTGGTATGTTTTCCTTGTTGGGTTTTCTCGAGGTTGGGCGTCCACTCATAGGATGTTTAAAGCCCTTATCAAGTTTAAACCTTACTAGAACTCGTATCAACTATTATGAGACCCCGTACATCGATCCCTTGTGATCCGCTTTCCGGCACTCTGAACAAAGAAATCCAAGGTTGTTCTGTGAGCCCGTTCGGAGGCTATAGCAGCTGAGCTCCTCTTACAGCTGCCGAAAACTGTGAAGGTTGTCGGACGTGGCCAAACCGTAAGCTCCTAAACTCTATCCAACCATACTAGCCGTTACTAACCCTTTGAAACCCGAAACCCTTTAAACCCTAAACCACTTTGGGCTCCGAGGCAGCATCGGAACCTACGCCTGTTGTTTTCAGTTCCAAGCTGTCTCAAGTTCCAGGCACCTCAGCTCTGCTTCTCTTCGCCGGCCGCACCTCGTATTCGGGTCGAACCCCGAGCCGCCTAGCCATCTGCCGGGCCTTGGCCTCGGCTTCCTCCTTGGCAACGAAGTATCCGCCGAACACGCGCTTCTTCTTCTGGAGGGGATGGAAGAACTGCACCTGCCACTTCTTCTTGCTGTTGTCGAACTGGACACCCCTCACGGTCGAGCGAGGGTTTTTTGGCTTCGGGGGCTTCAACTTGCCCTGGTGAACGAGCTCCTCACGGTAGGCCTTTGCTGCCTGAAGTGCAGCCTCGACAGCCGCTTCCTCGCCAAGTCCCTGCTCGAGGAACTTGGCAGCGTTGAATAAGCGAGCTTTCCGAACAAAACCCTCTTTCTTGCTAGAGCCCAGTTGACATTGCCAGGCTGCTTTCTTCTCATTCCAGGTAATGTTTTGAATGCCGCTCTGTCGCTCCAATATAACCCTGAATTGTGGGGCTTTCGCATGCGGTTTCGAGGGCGCCTCTGCCCGCAGCAGCAACTCAGCGATCATCTGTTTGATTTTCGACCAAGCCTTCCCCGCAGCAGCACCTTGAATCTCTCCAACCTTGTTCTCGAATTTGCTGATCTTCTGTTGCACGCAGTCCAAGACATGCTGGATCACTTCACAATCGAACTGGTTCACCTGCCACATACGGAGAGCTTGCAGAAATAAAGACCGAATTCGCTTTTGCAAATCAATCGCAGAATCCTGCGAATCCGGGGCAGCTCGGACTTCGCCTTCGTTGTTAGTAGCACCGGCATCCTGTAACCTCGCATGTCTGCGAGGAGCCGCAAGGCAAGCTGCCGCCGTGTTGAGCACATCCGCGAGCTCTTCTTGGCTCAGGCTCTTCCGTGAGCGCCTCGATGCCTCCTCGGCCCGCTCTGAGCGCTCTAGCTTCTGAGCGTTATCCAGAAATGACCACTCGTTAATCTTGCGAAACAGCACGAGGTGTTGATCAGACTGGGCAGATCTACAGGGAGACCCGGCGTCGTCCGCTTCAAGGACCTGCAAGGCTACATCCGGCGCGGCTCTCATTTCAGCATCAACGGTATCATGACCCGTAGCGACAACCACTGTGTCTGCTTCGCATTCCCTGCAGCGGCGGTGCAGCTTCCGATAGCTTTTTTGCAGCCGCCTCTCCGCCTCAGTCCAAGCCTCACCGGCCGGCCTGGGGAGAGACTGGAGCCGGTGCTTCATCTCACATAGAACATCGCCCAACCGAGAAGGCAATAG
>CAJNDV010001814.1:20892-56338 GCA_905221635.1 Symbiodinium sp. CCMP2456
GACGACCACAACAACAACAACAACGACAACAACAACAACAACACCACCAACAACAACACCAACACCAACACCAACAGCAACACCACCAACAACAACAACAACAACGACGACGACGACGACGACAACAACAACCACAACGACGACGACGACGACGACGACGACGACGACGACGACAACCACCGACATCAACATCAACAACATCTACAACAACGGCGTAAAACAACATGACTGCGCACACTGACGACGACGAGGACGACGACGACCATTGCTGCTACTGCTGCTTGTGTTGCTGCTGCTACTAGAACGACGACAACGACGACGACTACTACTGACACACGCCTAACACAGCAGTTCCGAACATGCAGTCATTGCATGACTGCTCTACCCATCCAAGCTGCGCAGCTGGTTTGTCAGTCTTACGACGGTGATAGAGGCGAGCATGGATGCGCAAGCGGCAGCTGTCGATCGAATCCATTGGAGCCCGGAGGCCGATATGTCCTGTACTTCCGAGGAAAAATCTGATGGCTCCCTAGTTTCAGGTGATACTGCGGGCACCAGGCCACTTCGAGCACGTGCAGTGTCAGCATTGCACAGTAAAGAGAATCTCTTGGCCGAATGGCAAGCAAACAAACTACATTCCGTGAGACATCTGTGTCATAAGCCTGACAATCCAATCATGTCGCAAGCGATCCAGCCTGCCCCGGATAATATGTAGCTCACTAATAATTAGAACTGGGCTTGGGGTGATTGTGTCCTTGTTGGACGATCTAGGGACAATTAGGGAGTAACATTGCTCAGTGCCCAGGCCCTTTATCCAACTTTCAAACCCTATACGCTGCGATACTAGCAGCGCAGCCTGAGATGCACATCCCGACGCCCGCTCTGATACTCCTGCGTGCATGGTGTGGTGTCGTAGAGTTGTGAAGCCTATACAATGAGGATCCTATACTGCTAAGGGTCTGGATAAGGGACACTCCATGCCCAGGATTCTGCAAAGGCTTTCCAGCCGATCACGTTACCTCCACTGTTTCTTTTACATGCGTATCCGACGTGTGCAAGCTTGTTTCATGCGTCTGTGCATGCATCCTTCCCTTGTAGCCGTCGACCGACTGGCCGAATCAGCGTGGGATTCAAGTGCCCCAGCCCAAGCAGTCAACACTCGCAACTACCCTTGCTGCGAAGCCGCACCAGGTTTCAGATCTTGGCTGAGGCCTTGCCTGGGATAATCCCCAAAGCCCCCAACTCCAAACCGAAAAGTTTCTCCCTAATACGAATCCTTAGCATTTACAAACATCTGAATGACAGAGATTTCGGCTTCGAGCTTTCAGGTCTCACTTCTTTCATTCTGTCCCGTGTCGCGTTGGCTTCAGGCTTCCAGGATTCTTACCCGTGGCCTTCAGGGGAGGAATTTGAGACTGTTGGGCCTCAGCACTCACAACTCGGACACGTACCGACGACGTTTTTCGGTGTAGGGTTGCGGACAAGCTTTGCGGCCACTCACTAGCGAGGGTCGTGTTATCGTTGATCTGAGATGTGCGGAGGCCATGAACCTGGGGCCTTAGCCCTGACCGCTACACGGCAGTTCTCCCGACAAGGGCTTAACACCAAACCCAGTCATCAAACCAAATAGACCTGAAGGCAGCATGAGCCCAATGTAATTAAGCTCCGACATCGGAAATGGAGCTTGAAGGCTGTAAAAATTACCCAACAGCGTGGGAAGGTTGGGTCTTGAGGAGCTCGAATGCCGAAGCCTCAGAACTTGAAGCCTAAAAATTCAAGCCGAAAGTCCCTTCAACAGAAACGCACTCCGGGAGGCGACCATGCTGCACCTCCTGCAGTCCAGTCATCTGCGTCGTACCTTACTCTGGCGTAGTCACTTCTGCTTAGACCTGAAGCCCTACAGGTTTGGGGACCGCGAACTGCTTTTAAGGGAGAGATCTGGATAGACAATGATGCCAGGCACAAGAGCAACAGCATGAAATCATAAACATGATGAATGGTCATAGCATGCCTAGCGTGAAGGTGATGCCCCCTACATAGTGACAGGAGTAATCGCAACACTACAGCCATCACCCCAGCGCGAGACGGCTTACTGCCAAGAATGAAACCTTAATTCCCACGAGGGAGATTAAGTAACCAACAGTTGTAAGTTGTCACAGTCAACGCATGGCTTTTCTGATCGGTAGCCCCGGCCCTAAACCCTAAATCCCTTGAATCCCAAGGAGACCCCTAAACCCCCAAACCCTGAAGGGTACCATGCAAAAACTTCGGGCCGCAGCTAAAAATGATGAGTTCGCGCAGACTCAATTTGCAAGAGTGTGCATTTCCTTCTACTCAGAGTCTCAGAGTCTCGTTCAATAGCCCCCTTACTTCCGAAACTCCCCAATTAAACCTTAAGCCCTATAAACCCTATAGTAGAAGCCCAAAAGTTGGAAACCCAATAGCCTCCATCCTTAAGAGTCATGCATATTGAATCCCAGCACTATTTGTCCTTAATCCAGTTTCCAACTTTTTTGGGGTTTACTGTATAAGCCCCTCGACCCCAGAGCTGAAACAGCAAGCCGTCTGCCCAAAGCCATGGAGACCCTGCACCCGAAACCCTGTACCCTAATGTAAGGGCCTTAGCAAATAGAATAGGGCTTTTTGGGGTATATTATACTGTAGTTAATAGTTATAATATATCAGGAGCCGTATATTATACTAGAATTATAAGAAGGAACTCGATATTAAACTCTTTAAGTCGTACTGAGCACCGCGAAACCAGTTGACCCGATGCCCTCACCCTTGAGGACTGCCACTGGATGAGGGCCTTCATAGTCAGACTGCATTGTGCGGGATATTGCACTATAGGCATCTGAAGACGTTGAGGGGGACATTCTGAACTTCCCTAAAAGAGCGAACCCCAGGTCGCATCGTAACGACGCGCTTGGATTGGAGTTTAGCGTCTAGTTGGGGATGAAGATGTCGGGTCCAAAGCACCGTGGGAGAAACCTGAAAATAACATGCCCTGTCTCTGCCCACTGCCCCAGAGTTCCTGGAATGGCACCCACGGAAGTTTTGGTTACAGGAATGTGTGACAGGCCCGGACTCTGAATGAAGTGAATATTGAATATGGTCTTCTGCTCCTACATGGGTAGCTGTCAAAATTATGGTCCCTTTTGGGGTACCCTAAATAATAGGTGCCGTATTATAATAAGGACCCAAAAAGGGACCATAATTTTGACAACCACCCACATGAAGCCGGGTCTCCCAAAAACTGCGAAGCAGTTTGAAACCGGAAGCCTACCGGCCCTAAAGACCCTAAGCCCTAAAATCTTTCAGCCAAAGCCTGAGACGAGAAGCCTCCTAAGACCCTAAAGCCCAACCATACCATGTGGGTAGTTCTCGAAATTAGGGCCCCTTCTTAGGTCCCAAACATTGTACGGCACCCTTATAAAGAGGATCCTAAAAGGGACTGTGATTTAGAGAACTCCCCATGTACTTATAATTACTTTTAATGTGCCTGCCCAGCAGCTCCCAAGCACCGATGTAGAGGCAAAGACCATCGTCGGCCAGAGAGCCCATCTCCTCGCGCCTCGGACACCACATTCCTGCAATCCAAACAAGTAGAAGCATACAGTTTGAGGGCTTAGGGTTTACATAGTGTAGCCGTCCCCGATTTACATGCTTGCACAGGCGAACACCTCCCGGCCTCATTCGCGGGGTGGCTATAACTCATAGCACGGATAGTCGAACCTTCAAGGACAGCGCTGAAGCCCCAATCCCCTGAAACACAACGGATTCTGACACCAGCCCCTAAAACCCAAAGGATTCTGAACAAGGCAAGCAAAAATGAGGTGTGGACGAGCGCAGCAAGCGGAGAGCTTCCTGAGCCATGGAGCACGTGTCATCATGACACGATGCAGAGCCGTATCAGGTTTAGGGTTTAGGTTTCGACTCACACACTCGAACGATGCCGGCATGGCAAGAAAAGGTCCCGAGTTTAGGGTTTAAGGTTCAGGGTTTAGGGTTTAGGGAGGGCTAGAATTGAAGAGTATAACGGCTACACAGGCTACACACATCTTCATCTCTTTTCCCGAGCCCAATACTAGTTCGAGGCCCTCGGTTTATGGGAGCCTTGGAGCACGGGTCAACTGCCGTGATCCCATGCCGGCAGATTGACGCACCACAGCCAACACCTGAAACCTAAATCGTTAGCCGAAACCCTAAAACCGTAAACTCTGAATTCAAGCCCCCAATGATCACCAAGACCACTTACATGCTGCGTAAACTGTGGCTCGACCGTGCTCGACCTGTCACGTCCTTGACATCCCTCGTAGTTTGCAAGAAGACACCACCAGGCCTAGACCAGCGCCAACCTCACAAGCCGTTATAATCCTCAGCGAAGTACCAAAGCCTACGGTCTTCAGGGTTTTGGGGCAACATATCTACTGATTTGGGTACCTAGACCTTTTGGAGGCAGAAGCACTTCAATTCATGCTCTCCATAGACCCAATTACCAGGAGTATCTCAATCGACTTCAAGCAGCTCCTAACCCTAACCCTCCAGGTACCTACTATATATAGGGCCCTAAGGGGCTCTAGAACCCCACATAGTAGGCACCTGGGGGGTTTGGGCAAAGCTTCAATGCAAGCAGCAGAAAAAGAATCCTGAATCCAAACTTGGACAAGCCAAACGCAACCCCGAAACTGAAATTGATTAGAAAATGGCTCTTGGTAGACGTTGAGGTATAAGTCTAGAACGACAGAATGTCATGACTAACAAAACAAATGTGGCCCGGTTCAGTAGACTATCTATCATATGATGTCATGCCGAACTGACAGTATACATGTCTGGCTAATCAGACCTCTATATTGAAGCGTGCAGCCCTCAGACCCTATATCCCTACCCAGAATATGACACTGCATAGTGTACATATATAGCCCTAGCTCAGCATTCGAGTAGCCCTTGTCTGTGATTCTGACACCTAATACACGACCGAAGCCCTAAAATGACAAGTGCTTGCTCTTACTATTTTACTATGCCAACACACCCCGGAGGTCCTGCGGGGTCATCGGCAGCGAGAGCCCTTGGATTCGGCAAAATATCTGCAAAGACCGGATCCATGTTTTTGGCTTGTCGGGTTTATGTTCGGTGCAGCAAAAATTGGACGGATTGAGGGGTTGAAGTTTTCGGCTTAGTGGCCCGCGATAATCATGCACGCCACTCGGGTGAGACTGCGAGCACCGCCGGCGTCTCTAGAGACTCCGAAACTCTTCGATTAAAGAATGATCCTAAGAAGAATCCCCCATGTACGTGTGCTTAAGGGTCGAAATCCAGAAACGAGCGATAGTTAACCGACTGAAATCTTCTCAAAACGCTCCAAATGTGTTATAGTTCCTGCTGCGACAATGGGGCAATGATTATTGCAAAAGAACAACAGAAGCTCAGAATCCCTCATTCGACGGATTTTGGAGTCTCTAGGTCTCCGCTGTACAGGTGCCACGACAGCAGGTCGCCATTCCTGCATGGAAGGCTGTTGGGAATGATATCTGTCGGTTCCATACTGACACTATCGAAAACACTTTCCTAAGGATTTTGTACTACGATCTAAGGGTCTTCAAAGAAGTTTCATAATTATGCTGAACCGCCTCTCAAGCAGTCCCGTCCCAGTTTTGGTTGATTGAAGCGCATTTCTGAAATAAGCAGTTGTGGGTGCTTGTGCTCCATCGGCCTCCACCCATTATAGTTGTACCATCATACATAGCACACGCCAGAAATGTAAACCATAATCCCAGTATTGAATTCTCGGTCCTCTCAACCTTCGTGCGGTTTCCGAAGTACAGCGGAACTTTCCAGTCGACCCCAGAGGATCACCTGGGCTTTGCGCACGGGGAATGCAGGGTTTCACATGGGGTTCTACAAGGTGGTCCTGGTTGGACCTTATAAGGGCTTTATGGCGGCTCTTCCTGACTACTTGGATTACTGGATGTTCATAGGTTATTCAAAGGCAGCTTGAAGTGCCACCGCTGTGGCCATTCGAAGATACAAGCATGGTTGCCTTACTTGCAGCCGCGCTTACCACGTCTACACATCCTTCACGTTGGTTTTCGGGCTTGGGATGTACGGTTTCGGCCAGGCATACCGAGCGTTGCAACGAGCTACTAATTGCCCCGGGCGTAATACGAATGATCATGGTCAAAGCCATCATGGAAGGAAACCGAGATACACGGAACAACACGGACTTCCCTGAAGTCGAAACGTGACAGTTGTAGGGACAGGTGGTTCGTTTTTAGAGCAAAGGATGATCATCATAGGGACTATCGGGACTTAAGCAGCTGAGTCAAGAGGGGTTGTGTCTCTACAGCAGTCTTTTTGTTTCGCTGTCCAAGGCGACGGGACCTTCTTACGAGCCCGATTCCGGCACCCAATGCCCTGCTCTGAACATTACGACCAAGAAACCGTTAAAGCCCCAACTCCTTAAGCCTCAAGGTCCTAGACTTTAACGTAAATATTGAATAAAATTTAAACCCTGTAAACACATGACCAGAGCAGGCGCCGAAGCTGTCCATGAACCCGTGAAGCGTGAACACTCTTCCGCATCAGGGCTTGTGCAACCACCCTACACCCAAAGCGCCCAAACTCCTCAAGCTCTAGAATCCTGTGGGTCCCTTCCTTGCAACCTTGCAGGAACCCATCAAGCCGCTCAATTCGGCTTCTGCAGCGATGCCACGGAAATGCGAGGCCCGACGGAAGAGGCCGGCAGAAGTCGGGGGATGCAGTGCCTGGAGGCTTCGAAGCCCCCAGAGGCTCCCAAACCCCAAAAACTAAGGACTCTGCCTTAGATCAGACTAGTCGGATCCAGGATCCCGCGAAAAGCCTAGCTTAACTCAGGGGTTCAGGAGTTTCTGAGTCCTACATACCTCGATGCTTGGGTCCCGAACACGGGCTTTATAAGGTGTTGTAGGGTGTACAGCGTTTTTGGAGTGCTGAAGGCCTTGTGGGTCGTAGGTTTGAGTTGGGGCTACGAGCTGACCATTCTAAGGATCTAACGGAACCTTTCGCTTCAGTGGAATGCCTACTTGCCAGCTTTCTGTCGAAGTGCTGGAAGGCTGAGTTGACGGGCTCAGTGAAGGCAAAGACGTCTCCTTGAGGGAAAGAAGGGCTCCGTGTAGGGATTCGATATAGGGACCCTACTAGGCAATGATTTACAAGGATGTCAGGAGAAGTTCTGCAGGGGCTTAAAATGGACTTATTGTCATTCTGCACTGGCATTTCAAGCCTCGGTCGGTTGTTAAGTGCTCTAACATAAGGGTCTTAAAAAGGGGCTTCGTGGGTGTTTATGGCTCTATATGCGTATACATCTGTTGAGGAATTGAGACCACCTAGGGCCTCCTAGCTGACTACATTGCCCAAGCCCCTAAGAACGGAACTTGGGAGTCTCTTCGGGCGTTGTTAAAAGGCTGTCCCGGATTTACTTTCCGGGATGGAGGGTGTTGCGAAACTTTAGGTTCAAACTAGGCCTTTTAGCGTAATCTAGGGACATTACTATAGGTATAATAAGGAGCCCTCCACATGGTATTGGTAATGCATGAAGCTTTTCATTATATGACTTGAAGGGTTTAGAGCTCTGAAAGCTTCAGGGTTCAGCGCTCAAAAGGTTTCGGTTTGGAGTTGTAGGGAACATCTTTTAGGTTGACGCAGGGCAACGTGAGTTGTAGCATCAAAAAAGTTCCGGTGGACAGAGGCTGAACCTTAAATCTCAAGTTATAGAAGCCAGACTATACTTACCAACATTATTCGTTAGGGCTTCTTAAGAATATAAGTACAAAAATACAACCCAACACCCCTGATATCCACCCCAGTTGTAAGCTTGAGGGCCGCACCATTGGTCTGTGGAAAGCCAAACTCAAGGCCCGTCTCCAGGTGCTTGAACCTTCAGTTTAGGGTTGTTCTGGGTGCGGCTTACAGTTTAGGGCTTCAGGTTCATGGGTAGTTATTTAAGTAGGGTTATAAGTAGGGTAACTATAATCATAACCCATATTAGGGGACTTATAAACCCCTTCGTTGTTGTAGGGCTCAGCGGTGAGGGGTTTGGGTCTGGCCGTATCTTCCTGTCATCCCGGCTTGGGCAGAGCGCCAGGTCCTTGGAGTAGCATGCGTCTGTAACCTTATAAGTCCCCAGGTACCTACTATATAGGGTACTAGAGCCCCTAAGGCCCTATATAGTAGGTACCTGGTTGGTTAGGGTAACAAGTCTGTATCGGCAGATATGCCACCAGGCCTGCAAAACGCTAAACAATAGGTGAATAAACACACCCGAAACCTCACCGCCTCTGAACAAAAATCGGAAGTACACTGCAACCCAAAACCCGGGACCCAAAACCCCATTATACAAGAAAGAGGCAGCAACTCAGACTGGCCTCAACTCCCTCGGCGCACCGAAGCTGGCCTGCCAAAGTGGTGCAGTCAAATTCGGGTGCATCTGACAACTCACGCCATCTAAACCCTATACTGTAACACTGCAGCATGATGAGATGCATTGGTATAAAGTAGCAGTATGGAATTGGGGGTCAAAGCCTGTTCAGCTGTCCACTGGGCCAGACTCGTAACCTGAATGGCTTCAGCGGCTCACCCTAAACCCTCTAACTTCGGAGCACAACTTTTCAGGCCTTGATTCTTTACGAAACCCTTACAGAACCCGACAAAACTCTAGACCACCATCCTCAAACTTGAAGAGCCCCCCATAGGACCGGCCCCTATCGTCACGTCGTGAGCTGCCGTTGAGCCGGCTGCAGCGATCCGGTTGCCCTCCGACTTGTAGTTGTCACGATGGTATTCCTGGATTCTGTCGTGGGGTTTCTATAGGGGCTTGGAGCAAAAGGGTTCAATGTTCCTCATTGACATTGGGAAATAGATGTTTAGAAGGGCTTCTCCAGTTTGCAACGGAAAAGCAGCGAACTAAACTGCTGTTTACGGATTCTGGGCCCTACAGTATATACACCAGTTTAAAGAAAAACATAAAACCTCTGACGCATCAGCGGTTTGGCTTCTGGAGCTAGACATTGGAGTTTCAGAAAATAGTAGACACCACTGGCCATGAGAAACACCCGTTTTGTAGGGTTTAGGGGATGTTTGAATGCCAAATACTCTCAGATGGAGGGCTCAGGGTTTGCTGGTTTCGTCGCGTATGTTCACATACTCAAAGAGAGCTCTGCACACCTTGAATTAGCGTAAAGCTGGCATAAAGCCCGTAGAGTAACAGCTAATGGACTGCTGTAGGCCTATTCACACCATTAGCTGTCCAGCGTCTGTCCAATCTTCCCCATCTGCATACCTCAGCTGGGCTTTGCTTTTAGGCAATGTTCGGGTTGGGACCGAGCTCCATCTTCTTACTGTTCTCAGGCAGAAGACACAGTTCCCAAAACCCTCAAGGGAACACGGCACCCTGCACCATGGAGTTAGAAGTCGCAGGGTTTGCAATCCGGAGGCTGTTCAGGTTTCTGTGCCCAGAGCTGCAGGTTTTGAGGGTAATCGTGTTTTCGAATTTAAGGGGACTAGTAACATGGTGGGTCCGGTCATGCTAAGGATCCCTCTGCAGTTTGAGGTGGTTCGGGTGCTTCAGGGGCATTAGAGTCTCTGGCAGCTAGCAGTGCCTGCCAAGCGGTCCTGGGCTTTTGGAATCCGAGAGGCAGGTTCACGATGGAGTAGCCAACGGCGACGCCGAAGACCTTGCGAAAGAAACCCCGAAGACTTAAACGCTTTCGGTAGTTTAACATAACGATTCTCACAGAAGCTTGGCTAAAACGATCAGAGGCTGACTGCATGTCATTCTTAGCAGTAGTTTGTAGTTTGTGAGGAGTTACGAAGCTGATTCAGGGATTCAGGGTAGCGGGGTAGGCTTTAGGGTTTATACGGTCTCGGGGCATGTAGGTCTGCACGGTCTGCAGATATTCAAACCCTACCGAGCCTCCCGTAAAAGCGCCACAACATGGCGGTAGGTCGCTGATGCGAGCAACAAAGACTCGTCGACGCACCTCTGCAGGCTAGGGTGCTTTCAAGCTCAGACAGGAACCGAACTATCTTCATTCAACAGTTCAACTTGTCAACATTTTGCCACCGAGAATGTAAGTACTTAGTTTGCTAGTCCAGATCATGAGATGGACAATGCCCCAGAGCTATATAGTTCGAACAACGGCAATCGAACTTTCTGGCAGCTATGCCATTCGTACCTTTGGAATATGTGCTTAGGTGAGCCTGTCTCTGCATCCTATCGTCTGATACCTACTATAGGAAGAAACGCACTCTAAAAAGATCCCTGTGGTCATTTCGCCAGCTAAACTAATTTTGTTCGGTTTCTACGAGACACTAAAGAACATGTGGATCAATCTGAGGACACGAAAATACATTCGGAGCAGTGCCCTTCGTTTTTACCTCGTTTGTTACATATACAACTCTGAAGCGTCGCTTATGTTCACTTCGTCTTGTTTTGGTAACAAGATAAACATATAGGATACGGTTTCTGATAGGAACAACAAGTGTTTATGTCAATACCCCTAAAGGCCCATGTGCTCACATAGCTTATATTCTGCCCCTAAAAGTTACTGAGCTCCACAAAGGCCTGAACACTGTGCATGAACCTGTATAGGGAAAACTTGGGATATCTTTGACACTGAAGTCACAGACTGAGGTCCGAAAGCTCCAGGCGTGCAGAATGTTCGTTCGAAGATGCAAGTTTTTCCCTTGAAGCCTGTAGTTGCAAACTCGACCATCCATCGGCTGAAGGCCGCTCATGCGGACAAACGCCTCTAAACCCCTTTTCACAAGGGACTCGACTGCCGTCCTTACTGCTCCTAAACCCTAAACTCTTAATTTAATCTCGGTCCGCAGCACGCAGGGTGCCGCGATCGCTTGTAAGGCGAGGCTTTCCAAGGAGAGAGCTCCTTCTTGACGCGAATACGGAGTTTACGGCTTAAGGCTCAGAACTTGTAGGGCTTCTACAGAAATTACCTGTGGCTCCACTTGACGGAAGTTCTCGGGATATGCCTTCTTGTTAACTACAATGTGGAGCCACAAGAGCCGTAGCCTCCTCCGTTGTAAGGCTTGGGACGTCAGGTTGAAGATCACACGGTCCCTCAAACAGGAGTCCTTTCTTTCGGAAATCCCGTTGCCCTTGGCGAAGAAAAACTTCGATCCTCGTACAGCTTTTCGAAGAGGCTGTAGTCGGCAGCAGCGCAAAGGCATCCTGGCCAATACCTCGTGAACACATGTAGCTTAAGATTCGTAAAGGACGACAAGCCTAAAAGATAATCGATACGGACCCTACCAAAAAAACACTCCTGCAACGGCATTCGGTTGAGAAGTCTCCGGACGATATGCATAAGACAAAGGCGACAGTGCTGTCGCGAATTCGGCCTCGGCGACGACGACGTCGACGACGACTACTTCTACTACTGCTACGGCTACTGCTGCTGACTGCTGCCCTTGATACTGCTGCTACATCTGCTGCTATTTGTACTACTACTCCTCCTCCTCCTCTCCTCCTGTTGCTGTTGCTGCTTCAAGGACTACCTCTGTATGTTGATGTTGGTGGGGCCCTGGTTTATACAAGCTTTGGACATCGGCTGCGAGTCTGCGGGTGTAGGATTTCAGGGTCTTGGTGCTCGGGGGCTTAAGTTTTTCGGGGCCTCAGGCCAGTTTCGGCGCTCCAACTCGGACAATCCAGGCGAGGCATATGGTGCGAGTCTGCAAAGTGAAACAACTAAACATGCGGTAGACCACAACACGAGACCCTAGCGTATAGAACCTATAATTGTAAATCTCCGCATGTTTACACCAAAAGATACACACTCACTGTATCTAGCTAATGGACTTCGGTGACTACGCCGAGGAGGCTTTAGGGTTTTGGGCTTGAGGGTGTGATGGTTCTTTTGCATATTTCCCCTTAGGCGTCTCCAGTGCAATGGACCATGTTCGTGCGTGCCTGACGAGGGACTCGGCTAAGATCGAAGCCGACGCACCCTGAAGCCTAAGCTCAAGTTCCGATGTGCCAGGGAGCACTGCGCCGCCATCAGCGACCTCCTGGAAGTCACGACGCAACCTGAGATGACGAGCAGCCAGTGGGCACGAAGCCATCTAGGGGAATGTTCAGCACAGTTTCTTCATGCAGTGTTTTTCATAGTAAAACCCCAAACCTAAACCCGAAATCGGACATGTAGCGAACAAACACACAAAGTTCCACTGCCGAAAGAAGCAATCCTGGTAGTCTGAGTATGGTGCAGGTACTAGCGTTCCAGCCCCTCTCACCCGAAACAAGATTGTACGAACAGATGCGGCGCTTAATAAGCCTCGGATGTTAAGTTCTATAAACCGAAGAACATGCCTTGTACAACCCTTGTAGACACCTCATGTAAAACGCTATAAACCAACCCGAAAGTTCCAGATATCAAGCTTGTAAAGACCCTCTAGAACCTTTGGAATCCTCTTCCTGAGGCCATGCCTTCTGCCCCACGAGACCGCACAGGCTCCCTCCCGATTAAGGCCCCATACGAAAACTAGCATAATAACGGCTCTATGTCAATAAGTTTGCACAGTGCATAAAAATATCAATATATATATATATATATATATGTATATAGATACTACAGGTCATGTTGTAAAGCCTCCAAAACCGTGGTCTAAGTTCGCCTCAAGATTACTGCGAACGCCACGTATGTCAGGAAGCTTGGGTGTGGTCTGCAGGACAGTCGTCTCCCCGAGCATCAGTGCAAGATCACCCTGATGTTACAAGCCATGTACGACGGGCAGGAAACAAGCGGCTTCAGTTTGGGTGTCAGGGCTTTGGTTTGAAGTTTGAGCTTCCGGGTTAGGGCAAAGGGTGGGTTTTCGTGCCAGATTCAGGTTTTGTGCGATTTGTATTCTGGAATCCCAGTACAGTAGGATACGGCAGGTGGGATCCCTATCAGAAGCAGCAGCAAAACAGGTGACCATAAAGCCTCGATCAATCCTAATCCCTATAAGTTATAAACCCTGAAAACCTATACAATCCTGAACCCTTAGGACAACCCGGCCACTTGGAGGAACCCTTAACGAACTCTGTCAGGAATGTAGAAGTTCTTAAAGGACCTCCTCATACTTCAAGCAAAACGGGACTTAATAGGCAGGGTTCTAAAGACTTTAACTGAGGCTATAAGTACCCAAATCTACGGTTACCTTACCTATGAACGAACTCACTGAGTCCCCCCTGGTCCTTCACGTAGGAACACTTAATACTTGAAGGCACATGAAGGCACCTTAAATGGAGCCTTGCCCACGGCAGGGCTCCACCTTGGAATCCACTGCAGGTTTCCGGTTTATAGGGTTTATAACATTGCGTTTGCGGCCCCCCCTCGCAGGCACACGAAACCCTGGCCAACACACGACATTGACCAAAGCTTTAAATAAACGAACCCTCCTAACCTGGAGCCCCACTACTTCCGAAATCCTGAACTCTATAAGCCTGACCTCACTTTACTTTAAGACATTGGAGTTGCGGGTTAGGAGGAAGTAGAGGTGGGAGATCTCAAATATAGCCTTGGTCTGATGGGAGATGGGCGCCATGGCGCTCCGCGGATTGAAGAGCCTTGGCAACTTGGCTCGTCTCGAGGTGGTCGCTTTAAGGTTTAGCTTCGGATCTCCAGTATCTTGTGAATATCGAGCCTCCTCCCTGTCTTGCTGAAGGACTAGTTACGGCTAGCGGCTTACTGTTTGGAATTGGGGGTTTCAGGGTGTAACATAACAGCGCTTAAAGGCTGTTAAGAAGCACACCTCTTGTCGGTTAATATGCATACACCTCACATAACTATGCGTCATCTTGTCTCAGCATTTGGCAATGGATCGATGTATACACTTAACTTAGCGGCACTGCCCTACTGCACGAACATGTTTAAAGGTTAGTTCTACGCTCGAACATGCTTTGGTGATGGATGCCGAGAATAGTGCTGGTTGTATTGAATGGTGCAAGCGACACTGGATGCAGCAGTCTACTGGCTTTTATGCCGAAGCCGTTCATTCAAACTACCACCCGGCTAAGACTGTGTCGATGAACAAGCAAACTAAGGGCCGTAAGAACTAGATGAAAAAAGAACCCACGAGCCTTGTACAAGTGGTAGCCTATATCCTTGTGAACTGGAGGTAGCCACACCCACCCTAAAATCCGTCCGTCCACAGGCGGAAATGTAAAAGCAAACCTTCAATGAGCCTTGCATTAGACCCTGAAACCCCCAAAAGGAACCCTTACAAGAGCCCCGGAGCTCCGTGGCGAAGCGGGCCCCAAGCTCCCGAGCAGCTACAGCACCGCCGCGGCGCGTCGCGCGCGCAGCCGCTGCACCTGCGGAGTGAGCTTGGGGCTTGGCTCTACAGAGAGCTAGGGGGTTTAGATTTTGGGCTTGCGGGTGCTGTTTAGCTTTAAAAAGGGCTGTAAATATACTATTTTCATATGTGTGGGGATCCTGTACCCTCATAAGAGGGGCTGCTTCTGAAGGCTTTTCATGACCCATACTTATCCTCCTGAAGACTATACCATGCCAACTCCTGAGGTGGAGGACCCCACACCCAGTGCTTCAAAACTCTTGGACCCTGTACACTATAGACGTTGAGCTCTACAGTCTGGTTTTTGACCACCATACAGTCAAGCTTGAGCCCTGCATCTCGAATGCCCCCAAAACACTAATCCCCATCACATCTAATACGTACAGACTCTCTCATAAAACCCTTAAGAGAACTCTTACAGAACCGGCAAGCCCGAAGCTCGTACTCTAAGTTACCCTTTTCCTTGTAGTCAATCTTATAAGAAGGCCACGTCTAACAGATGGGTAAAATGATACTCGTGGGGGGCCTAGAACCCTGCAAAATTAAAAGGCGCAAGCAGCTGAATCTGTCACCACAAGACACTACATCCAGAATCCTGAACTATAACTGAACCATCAATGCCCAAAAGCCTAAACCCCTGAACCCTCTTAAAGCTCTTACTGGGAAGGAAACCAGTGTTCCTTCTATTCCGCTATGCAGATAAATGCTGCAGCAAACCTTATAGTACTGGGGGTCCTGGAGTCCTGGTTTAGGGTTTAAGGTTTCGGGTTTATAAACCCTCATATAGAACCCCTAAAAAACTTCCCCTATGTTGAAGGGCTATATTTACAACAGAACCCCATAAAAGAGATTTAACAACCCCTCCGTTGCCCCATATATTTAAAATCAAACCCCTCCAAACCCCTTATGTTGTAAAAGAACTATATTCGAACTCTAGGATAAACCCTCATCAGGTCCGATTCGTGCCCTGTGCCAAACCCAGAAAGTGGCGGCCCGGGAGATCACCCGTTAGCAGCGTGGAGTCTGCCTGCGCAAAGTGCGGTTAAGGTTTAGGGGTTTAGGGGCTTAGGTTTTAGGGTTTGCCATTGTCAGTCTGGAAGTGTAAGTAAAAGTCTTGAGATGTTAGGCTTAAGGGCTTCGGGCTTTTTGGGTTGCAGGGTTCAGGCACTTCGGGCTCGGACCATAATATAGAACGCTGAGAGTCTGAAAGCACTCGGATCCTTATCACAATGACCGCCAAACATGAACATTAAAGCCCATAGCGAGGGACTCTTCCAGAGCCCAGATTATTTGGATCCTGTGCACCTTGGCCCCCTAAACCCTAGGCCCGAAAAGCCCTAAGCCGTAAACTCCCGAAACACCTCCGCAACCTCCACAACCTCCACATCCCCACATCGAAGCTCCAACAACTTGTTCCCTGACCCCTTCAACCCGCCCGGAGATCCCCTGAACCTCGATTAATCAAACCCCAAAACCAAAATCCGAAGCCCCAAACCCTGAGCCCTACAAACCCTCAGCCCCTAAACCCCAAGCCACTAAAACACCGACTATAGGCGCCATAATAATTAGAATAGAGCTTTGGGTGTATATTACTATAACTATAACCCCCAAAAAGAGTATAGGTAAGTATATAGGCCCTTGTATTAGAGCTTTTCTGCAAAGCTTCAAGTCCAGGCCTCGAGCTGTGCCTGGTTCACCGAATCGGCCTCGGCTTCGGACGCCTCCTGACATGGGTAATAGGGTTTAGGGTTTAGAGTTTTTAGGGTTTAGGGTTTAGGGTTACAAGAGTACGAATATCAGACCAATAGTGATAGCAACATCCAAGGTAACGCAAAAAGTAAAAACAGTAGCAGCAGCCATAATCGCAACATAATGATAGAATTTGCAATCAGAATATGAATAGTAGTGCTGGTCATAATAAGCATCGTCGTAGATATGTTAGTAAGTCTAGTACCGGCAGTACTGGTTGTGAAGCAGCAAGAGTAAGAGTAAAGCTAGCACTCACAGCAACAATCGGAATAAGAGCAAACCGAGAGCTTGTGCGGGCCTTGACAGTGAACATCGGGATTTTGGGGTATATGGATATAGTTACAAGTCATAGTCATAGTTATAGTTATAGTGGGGCTAGCAAGGGGTAGAAGATCCTGTGGGCATGAGTGAAACCACGAACCCATTTACAGACTTCAATTCAAGACCCAAAAGAATGTATGAACCCCAAAGCCCTTTTGAATCAGGACTGGTGGAGTCGCTTCAAACCCGAAAATGCTGGACTTTGCAGACGAGCACAACCCGATGTCTCCTGAGGCTCCATCTCCGCTTCTGAAGTTCGATGCTGCCTTGAACTGGAGAGCGGCGGTTTGGGGCCGTTCTCCGTCTTACATGGTTTGGGAAGCGGTGTTACAGTGTAGTGTTTGGGGCAACCCTTTAACTCCTTGTACAGGTACATGGACCCCTCTCGGGGGGAAGGCTCGGGCAGCCGGAAAAGGCTCAGGAGGCTCAGAGGGGCTTTCAGCATTTTTGATATGAAGCCTTTTTGCCGGGGTTCCATACAGGCTTTATCAGGGCTCAGTGCGGGTTCTATACGCTCACAAAACAGCTTCTCTTCGGAGCGTTCAGGTGTTTCCTAGAACAGGAGATCCAAATTGGGGGTCGTCACGTTGAGAGTCGCACTCTCGGCCCTTTACTTCTCATAATTGGCTACAAGGGGGTGCGCCTGCTACGGTCTAAGGCGAGGAAGGGAACCGGAACCCAAAGTAACTACTCGGCACATACATACGCACGACCAGCGGTGTCAAGTGGAAGATGCCCTTCATGCTAGTTGGTAGGAATCAGCAAAAAATGAAACTGTTATGCTGAGGACAGCCTAGAACCTTTTCGCGTCCAGGCCTCTGTGCAGTCTGGAACCTTAACACCCCAAAGCTTAAACCGAACCACCGCCTGCCGTGGCACCCCCACCGCCGCTGGACGCCACCCCAACGTCGCTTTGGTGCCGCCATGGAGACGTGATGTGGAGGATTTGAGGTTGAGTCGTGTAGTTTAGAACGTTAGGGCTGATGTTTTTCAGTTTTAAGTGTTAAGGCTGAGGCATTTAGGGAGGTTCCGGGCTCCAGCTTCAGGATTTGAGGGAGGGGTGGCTACTGTCGGTTTCGGGTTTGGGTCAGGAGGAGATGCAGGTGAGGTAGATATGCTTAAAATGCCGCCCTAAACCCTGAGGGTCCAAACAAGTAGCAAAACTCCTTGAAACATCAAGCTACACCTACTGGTGTATAGACTCCGCCTCTTAGTGGTTATAAGAATAGGGTCTGGGAGCAAAACGTGAATACAAGAACGCTGGTCCGGGCGGTGCAGGGTTCCTGTGGTTTGGCCTTCGACCTTCGACTTAACGGCGTTCGGGTTCAGGCTGGGTCAGGGTTTAGGGTTCAGTGCTTTCAGACCTGCTGAAACCTGCATGTCATAATCATAGCGTTGCGCTTAGCGCTTGCAGGATTGGTTTTCAGGCTGCCTAGAGTCTAATTCGGCTACTCGAACGCTAAGTTGTCGGCATACATTTCGTGGATCTGTATGGCTCTGTGCTCTTTCAAGCGAGCTGCTGCATATGCACAGTATTGGGCCGAACTGCTTTACGAGAGGACATGGTCGCTCACAGTTCATCTGCGGGTGATGCTGCTAGTCCTGATTTCAACCGTCACTTGCACTTCTGCTGCTGCTACTGCTGCTTCTCCTGCTACGGCGACGACGACGACGAAGACTACTACTGCAATCGTGAGATTCCGTGTGGCGCAGCTTGGCACGAACGCCGTGGTCTATTCAGGCCGGAAGCGGCGAACAAATGTGTACATTTTCATCTAACACATCCCGACCATACTATTGACCTGAGTAGTCGAACTGGGCCTTCCAGACTCTAGATCCAAAGTTCCATTGTCCAAACTTCAAGACTTTTCGATCCCAGGCCCGGTTGACGACTGAGCAGACAAGCATAGAAATGAAGACACGAGAAACAAGGCACAGTGGCAACCACATACGACATGCTCAAAGACACACATGCATGTAGGATCATGAATGTGCATGTATTGTATTCAACCCTTCTGTACAATGAACCAGCCCCATAGAACCATTTACAGCAGAACACTTCACGGAATCCTTACGTTGAAAAACCCGGGTAGAAGAACCATTCTAGAACCTTAGTTTCATCAAGTCCCCATGCTTCTGTACTTATGTTTTATCATGTCTCGAAGCCCCAAACATATCCCGAAAGCGCACTCTGAATGCGGGGCAGAGCAGCCGCCAGGATCATCTCCTGCGCAAACTGAAAAGTCGTGCGAAGCAGACACGCATCGGGGCAGGGGGGGCGGGGGGAGGGGGGGAGGGAAGGTAGAGTTTCAACGCGTCCTTTACGGCATCCTTCAAGGAATCTGAAAGGATTTCGGGTGTAGGGCTGCAGGGTATGGGGTCTAGTTGATGTTTGGAGCATCAGAGTCTCGAACTCTTCAAAAGGTCAAGATGAATAATTGTCCAGCATGGTGGGCAGGGAGCTTCTGGGTGCTGGCAGCAGCTGGACACGCCTTATGGACGTTTCGAAGGATCATGTACATTCCGTCTTCTGCAGTTAAGGTTCCGCTGGGCTGTCGAGGTGTGCAAGTTCCCAGTACGCCCCATTTGTGCGGCTGGGGCAGCAGGAAGTCACATGCACCGATATCACTCTGCCGCAACCCTATGAGCAGCCCGAAGTCTTCAATCCAACTTCAAGACTCGCTACATGTGCCGAGCGAGTGTACATCGGCTTTGGATTTCCGAAGCTAGGACGGGTAGGGTTGTCTTCCGGACGAAGCCTGAATTCCGGGGTTTCTCTGTTGACTGCGGGATGGAGGCCGGCAGGTTTATTGCGCTTCTTGGCCGAGACGGAACCCCTAAACCCGAAACCCTGAGAAGCCTAAGCCCTAAACCATAGCCTACAATGGGCGACAGTTAGGCAGAAGCTTAGGGTTCAGGGCTTAGGGAAGCAATTCTGCTGCGACTTGCGGTAGACTGTAGATAGTAACGCCCTCAAGCCGAAACCCCTGAACCCCTGCTACTTACACGCTTGCTTATGCTTCCGTCCTTGTTTGCTCTTCATCTTTATCCGCCCCATGCCCTCCCGAACCCACCATGAAGACTGGATCCTCAAACTTCCGAGGCCCCGCAAGCCCCAAACCGGGCACATTGATACCTTCTAGAAGAGAACTCAGCTCAATAAGCTGCATGAAACGCTGTAGATGTCAATGCAATGTAGGCTTGTGCCTATCTGAATGTACCTCTTTATACACATATACTTAATCATCGCCCAACCCCGTCAACGACAACCATTTAATGTGAGCATGTTAACCAAAAGTGAGATGTTCAATGATCCCATCATATCCTTTCATTTGTTGATATATGAACCAAAACTACTCAAAGAACACTTAAGTAAAGTCCTGACCGGCTGGCAGCGCGCACGGCTATGGGCCGAAAGCCTCAACGCAGCACGGGGGACTCCTTCTTCACAAGGGTTGGGTTTGAGGTTTAGGATTTAAGGTTTAAGGGTTTAGGGGTAAAAGTGGACAAAGGGTTTGCGGAATTAGGGTTTAGGGGCTCCTTGACATTAGAGTTTATGGCTTTCTAGTGAGGAAAATGTGCCAAGTATGAGCTCCGCAAGATAGCGGGCTGATTAATCAGGAGGATTTTGTGCGCATCGGTACCATATGGGCACCAGAACGGCTATCATGTAGATCCAAAAACCCGGCTCAAAATAGCCCCTGGTCCCAACATGCGCAAATGATGACTCCCAAAGCGAAGCCGTGAACCCTCGGCTTAAACACTGAGCCCTGCACCCTGAGCCAAATTCATCCCCTCAGACTTACAATCCTCAAACCCGTGTGAACCTCTATGAAACCCTCACGAGCAACAACAGGTTTCATAGAACCCCGTATAGAAGCCCTTAAGGTAAACCATGGTAAATCTACAGGCACAGCCCTACCCCAAAAAAGGATCTAAGCACCAGTGCAGTATCAATACTTATTTGCCAACATGCGTACTAGATTGACACTCAGACGCTTTGGTTACCGATTATGGAACCCTTGCACAAACCTACCCAGACCTTAGAGAACCGTTGAAGGCCCGAAAAGACACGGCCCTGCCGGATAAAGGCTCCAAGGACCCTCGGGCTCATCGAAGAGCCGCTCCATGGATTGGACCTATATAGAGGAGGTTCAGGGGTTAGTCCTTAGGGCTTATGGGGATTAGGATTTGTAGTGCCTAGGGTTTAGAGCTTAAGCTTTATGCGACGTATAGGGCTTCAGGCTTATGTGGCTTAGACTTGGCAGCCGACAAAAGCGGTTTGGTGCAGGGATTATTCGGTGCTATCAAGCTTGAACTTTTGCCTTGAGGGGTGGGGCGCTTCGGGGTCAGGGGTGTAGGAGTTCTTGAAGTTCAGCGGCGTTGGGTTACAGACACACCCAATCCTATTTTGGAAAAGCATTGAGACTGAAGCGGCAGCAAACGGCTTAGGGCTTAGGCTTTAGAGGAGAAACTTTAATTTGAGGTGACAAGCAGGCAAAGGGATGGGGCCCCTAAACCCTGCAAAGCGTGTGACGTCTGGTAGAAGTAAGCGGCAAAATGCCCCACAGCTTAACCAGTCTCACTCCTCTCAGCAAGTGTCCTTGAAAACGACTTCGGACCGCGTCTTCCTTGCGTATCGCTGTCCACTTGCTCCCAATTCCAGAGCAAGCCAAGACGATCAAGGTAGCATGAGGGTCCTGTCGCGAACGATCTCGCGCTCTGACGCGTTGGCGAATATCATGCCAGGTTCGCGGCGGCTGTGTGCGGAAGTTCGTGCTGTCTAATGCCAACCAAAAAAATCATAAAACATACTATAGGACCCGACAGAGATAGTAATGGTATTCCTCAAGGTTTTCAGGAGCTCGAGTTCAAGGTTGGGTGTCGAGTCTGGTTGTCTAAGACTCAAGCGGAGTTGCAGGGGGGCTCTTTCGCACGATGAACCAGCACCAACCTAGCCATCAGCAATCGGTGGCATGGATGTGCAGAAGTCTCCTGCCGGCCCTTCAGGAACATGAGACGACTGCACGCTTTTGACCCCGCTAAGGGTTCTTGTAACCAAGCTTCTAGCTACCCATGACGCTCCAAGTAGAGACATTCTGTGGCTCCTTCTTCCACGTTGCTTTCCAGAACAACGTTTGTCAACCCTGGCTTAATTACAAACCGTTGCCTAAACTAAACCATAGTAAACTAAACACCCCGGAACAGAAACTATAGAGTCAGAGCCTCAATCTGAAGCTATACTACGAGAAATTTCCACTGAACCCGGGGTCAGGCAGTAATGGACCCTGAACCGCATCCTGAACAAATCCCGTAAGCCCACTGAGCCCTGGAAGTCGCAAAGTAGCCTAAATGGGTAGTTCTCTACTTTAGGGTCCCTGTTTTAAGTCCTCAAAACAGACGGCACCCTTATATAAAAGGGATCCTAAAAGGGACCGTAATTTAGAGAACTACCTGAGTACAAAACGTGAAGACTAATTGCTCTACCCACCTGGGGATGATCCTCAAAGTAGCGCAAAGAGCGCCACCGACCGTCAGACGCAGGCCTCTTCTACGAGTTGACTACGTAGCAGAGGTATCGCTGGGTAGCCACCGTACCGAGGTCTCAAGCTTCGCCTTACATCTCCCTTTATGGGTTTAGGGTTTATAGGTCCCTTCATGGGACCATACTTGGAAACTCCCTGTCTTCTTCAAGGGTTTTTAGGCTAGAGCTTCAGGGGTGGCGCAGGGTTCCAGGTGCGGAATTTGATACTTCGAACACGCGACGGTTGTCGGACCCACTAGTCACTAAGATGCGTGTTGAAGAGGATTGTCAAAGCGGCTTTCGGCTGACGTTTCGGATGGAATCCGCTATACTGATCAGAATCATGTAATTAGGGTTGAAGAAGCAGATCAGAGTCTTCAACTCAAAGTGCCGAGTTCCAGGTGCTGTTCGTGGTACTTCCTCCTAAACCGTATAGACCGCAAAACCTGAACCTCTTCAACGATCGCAGATCGGTTCAGAACCTGTGAACCTGTCTCGGGCTGTTCGGAGCCGGACACAGACAGACAGACAGACAGACAGACAGACAGACAGACAGACAGGCAGACAGACAGACAGACAGCTCAAGAACACTGCCTCAACCCTGCAACCACACTGAAACCCTTAAATCCGAAATCCTAACCCTTTAGATAAAGGGCTAATCCTCCATCTGAAATCTAAACATTATACCCCAAACCTATAGGACACCCTCGGGAAATCCTTGGAATCACCGACCAACATGCCATGGCACCAGTGGAAGCCATCGACGGCTTCGGCGGTGAGGCAGAAAGGCCTCGAGACAGATCGTCTTGGGCCATCTGGCGCTTAGGGGTTTTACGTTTATCTAATTTGGGGTCTAGTTTGGGCTTCGGCGGTCACACTCGGACAATCCAGGCGAGGCATGTGGTCTTGAGTCGGCAAGGCCAGTTTGGGTTTAGAGTTTGGTTGGTCTGAGGGCGCAGGCTTTTAGAGTTTCGTATGGGGTGTAGAATTTACGGTAATCTTACCACATTAGTGTGTACAGTAGGGGGCGGAAGTTATACCTCCTTTTGTTTTCTATCGTAGTCACTTACATCCTGTATCTCCTCCTGCTTAGTTAAGCCCTGAACCCTAACTTCTACTTGGCTTAGAAGTTTTTCAACTCGGTCCGAGACATACTCAGATTTCGGCATCTAAGCGGAGTCTCTGGGTTTGAGAAGCCTAAGCCTTTCCGAAGCCATGAAGAAAACCCACACAGAAATATAACCAGCTGCCCGAAAACAGAGGTACAGTAGAGCTGAGGGTTTTGACACCCGGTGATGCTGCTTCGAAAGTTCATCAGCAAGCACCATTGGTTCTGGGGTCCAACCCTCCATGGTAGACCATGTTAACCTACTGAATCGAATATAGGGGCCTTACAAGAAAAAGAACGGGATTTTGCGGCAATTTATAATGCAATAACGACTCAGGAGCCCCCAGGAACAATGTTGGTAAATACTCCGAGCCCTTGGTAAACGGGCTTAGGGCTTAAGGCCCGCAGGCCAAGCTCGAAAAAGGGGAGCCGAGAAACACGTCTCCACCTGCCATCAATATGAAGTAAAGGGTTAAGGGCTTTAGGACTTTAGGGCTTAGTTTAAAGGCCCCATGAAAACCTCCTCACACCCCGTTTGGGACTGTCTTAAAGTCTTGTTTGCCACACCTCAACCCTCGCATTAGCCTCCGCGGCTGCGCGAACTCTGCACGAAAGGCTGCAGTGTCGGGCGCAGAATCCAGACGCGGAAGTGGCTTCCAATCTCAGGAAGTGGTTTAGGGTCAAGGTTTGAGGTTAGGCTGTGCCCCAAGGGTCCATAGTAGTACAGACTTAACTTAGGAGGTAGGGTAACCATTATCTGCGGCTGCACAAAGTCGCGTAGAAGTTGGCTCAAGAGGTGAAGCCATCACGGCTTGATTATGCGGAGTCGTAATAAGGCTTGGTAAACGGGGCTTAAAAGGCTTGCAAAGATTTGAACAAAGGCACGGCAACCCAACAGTTTGGACCGGAATCCTTGAACCCTACTCCGTGCCATAAATACCTTCCCCTACACCGGAAACGACTACGAAATCCAAACAAAATGCAACAAAACAAGTGGCACAGCTGAGCATCTTGGACGTTAGACCCGGCAGGACAGCTCTGAACCCACAACCTTTCGTGGCCAAAGGACTCACGGGGCAGTCGACACAGCCGTTAGGGCAGCGGACATCGACCCGCGCACGCTTCGCTGTCGCCATGGACACACCATTCAGAGAGGCGGAGGGCTCAACATAGGGGGCCTTTATAAGAGTAGGGCTTTGGGGGGGGGGGGTATGTTATACTAGAACTATATAATTCGACTATAATTCGGAACTCCCTATGCTAAGGCCCCTATATTAGGGCTTTAGGGCTTTTAGGTTGAAGGTTCTGGGCCAATGGGGTTGTAGGTTTGGGTAGGGTGTAGGGTCTACGCCTAAGGGCACTGCGTTTAGGGGCTTAGGGTTTGCGGTGTAGGTATGGGGTTTGCGAAAGGTCCAGGGTCTAGGGCGACTGTAGGGTACTTGACACATGTTCAGCCATCGGCTTAATAAAGTATGGGGGCCCATTGTGCTTTTACAAGGACCCTAGCTTTCGCGCCCTTTGAGCTGAGGTGATGTCGGACCAGGTCCAGAACTGCCGGTGCAACACAAATAGCGAACGGGGCTCTGATAGGGGAGCCCTACAGTAGGGCTTTACAAGGAAGGGGTGATAAGGATTCTGCTTTAGGAGGGTGCTATATGGTTTTGTGGGATCTTCTATTTATCGAAATCTGTAAGCGGATAGTATATGCAAATGTATATGTGTATGTAAACGTGTATACATATATGTATATGTTGAAGGCCGTCTGAATAAACTCATGGAGAGGCAACTCTTAAGGCCATAGGTTATAGGGGATACTGCAAAGTTGCCCAACAGAGGCTCATATCCAAACTTCCACAGGCCCACACATGAACCCCATCAAAACATCCACAAACTCCAGTTCGCCAAATGCGCAAGGCACCCTCGATCCTGAATCGTCCCTGGGTCCAATTAACACCGAAACCCTGCGAAGCAGAGATGAATGGGGCGAAACCTCAGGGTGCAGCGTTTCGACCTGAGTACAGGCAGCGCCGGTGAAGGGTCTTTCATGCAGGGTCTGCTCTGCAAGCATATTTCAAGGGTCAGCACAACAAGTAACAGTATCCGCCATGTAGACTTCCTATATAACTCAACTACAAAATGTGCAAACAAACTTTGAACATACTTACATCCCTATTGCTAGAACGCGCCTGAACCAAGCAGATTGCATTTCAGGCCAATCCTTTGGTGATTTGGGGTGCCCGAACTGGCCGGAGTTGCCGCAGATGTGTTTTTCCGGCTCTTAGTAGGGAGGCTGTTTTGTTTGGCTTTGTCTTGACATTGCAGAAACCACTCATCACATGCCGTCAAATTACCCTGGTTCTACACATACGAAGCACCGTGCCTGTGGGGGACACTACGGGCCCCGCAGGCCTGACCCCAACAGCTATACGTTGACCTACCAAACCTGCTTTTTGTTTTCTTTTTGTGGGGTCCGTACAAGATCTATATTACGGCTCATAATAATCAGAACCTACAAAGAAGTAGATTATGGTAGTTTAGGGTTTATGACAAACCACCGGAACCAAAGTTCGCTGGAGTTGTAAGGTTGAGGGCTTTACGGTTTAGGAAACTTCATAGGTTATGAAACCTAGCAACCTCCCTAGCCCCGAAATGTCATGGCGAGAATCCTGGACCCCGAACGAACCCTAAAGCCCTAAACCCTATTACCCCAAACCCTAAACCCTTTAAACGGAAGTGGTAGGAACGGTAAGGATCCTCTGAGCACACTTCGAAGAATTCCATGGACTCTCACTTCCCACGAAATCCAGAAACTCAACTCCAATGTAGGGGCCTTGATAATAATTAGAATAGGGCTTTGGGGTGTACTATATTTCTGATAAGTATAGTGAGGAACCCCAACATAGTATTGGTAAGTATGTAGGCCCCTGTAGTAATACGAAAACACATGCATCACATCCAACCCAGACTCAGGTTACACACCTTGTCATCCCCGCCCTCACCGAGAAGAAACTTCTTCTTCGTAAGTTGAATGCATAAGAGCTTTAACAAAAAGGTGGAAGTATGCTCGAACCCTTTCTCAAAGACGGTGGGATATTCCTTTGTTGAGGAGTGGCTGCAGAGCACAACTGGTGGGGTAATTATTCCTAACCGCTGAATCCTAAGGCCCTGAACACAAAGCCGAACGATTCTTCCAAGCTTCTTCATTGGAGTTCAGTGATACTCGGCCCAGTCCAGTACCAAGGGTCTCGCGAGATGCAACTCTTGGCGCTTTGAAGGGTGCTTATGAACGGGCTCTCGGGTTGAGACGCTTGCAGTCATGGTTCGAAGCTTGTGCTTGGAGAGGATTCTAAAGCCTAAACCCAAAGCCGCGAGTTTGTCTTCAAATCTCAACTTCCAGTTGGAGGCTTTGCTTTTGTGTTGGCGGTTGGGGATTTCGGTGTCGTGTTCTGGTGAGCTTGTGTGAGCGGCGCCTTGTTGGCTATAAGATCAAACCTGTGCGATGACCAAAACCTCCAAACGGACTACAACATTCAAACCCCTTATCAGATATCAAAAAACGGTAAGCCTGCGTAAGATACCCGAAGAAGAAAAACAATCAAAGCCCTGCTTGTGTGAAACCTTGAGAACTCCTCCCGCCCCCCCTAACCCTAACCTCCCCCCCCTCATCCCCTCAACAAAAGCATCGGCCTCGATGCCCAAGGCCACAGAACCGGCCCCAAAGCTCAAGGAGCTGACAGCGGCCGGAAGCTTCCAGCCTCTTAAGGATTCGGGAAACCATGCCGAGGGCTTCAGGGGTCCTTTTAAGAGACACGGTTTCAGCAGGGGCCCTTTACGTTGGAGAGGATATATGATTCCAAGTGTATCTCCCTCAGGGCCTACGTGCCCATATCGTAGATGCTTCGGGCATGAAATGCCTACAGATGACAACCTGTAGGGATGCTATAAGAAATACTTCAAGTCTATTCTACAGGGCACCATACGGCTTTAGGGGTTTAGGGTGTCCTTCGAGAGCTTAGGCTAGACCCGATTAGTGTGTGGCTGTAATTATACACAGTTACACCTGGTTGCATCCGTCGGTGTAAAGCGTTTCGGAAAGGCTTTACGGGATTTATAGGGCTTTGCAGGGTTTAGGCAGTGTATATAGAGGGCTACTATTGCTATCGCTAGTTGTGACCCGACTTATGCTTCGGGGTCTGAGGGTCTGAGAATTAGAGCCTTTTGCTTTCAGAGTTTGTAGGGTCGTAATATAGGGGCCTTAAGAATTAGAATAGGGTTCTGGGGCCCATTCTACTATAGTTATAATAAGGAGCCCCCCCAAAATAGTAGAGGGACTTATTCAGGTCCCTACATTAGGGTAATGTTTAGGTTTGGCTCTCGCGGCGCCGCCTGTGGGTCTCGTTCTAGAAGCGGCTTAGGGGTTTAAGCTTCGGGGGTCGTAGACATTTATGATTAGGTTTCTGCCTTGTAGCTCTCAACTTCGTAGGGATATGCTTGGAACAGAAGGCCCTGCAACGGCCTTGCACAAGCTCTTTCGAACACGTACAGATCCCTCATAGCGCCTGCTTCGACGGGTTTAGACATGCTGCAGTTTCGTGCTATGAACATATAAAGGGGGTTCGGTGACTTAAGAAATACTATGTTTCGCGTTCGGGTGCTTAGAATGTGCCTAGGGTTGTTGCTGTGGTTTGTAAGCTTCTGGTGCCGATACTTTGGAGACCCTTCTGACGGGAGTAGGGGGTCTTGGGTTTGGGGCTTCGACTCTCACAATTGGGACAAGCCGCGCAGTAAAGCAGGTCCAACGATCGAGCAGCCCGACCCGACCCTTGTTATCATCTGCAGGTGCCTGTCTTCCAGCCAACTAGCCCAACAACCTCAAAAGGTTCAGGATTTAGGAAGCAGAACCACCACCACTTGTTAAGAAAGTTCAAGCGTTTAGGAGTTCAGTATAGTTGTATATCTAGTACGTCTTGCGTGTATAGACGTTATGTATGTTTGCACAATAAGCAAGCATGTAGTGTATCACTTTGGAGATATAAAGATAGATGCAAATCGAAGGCGGTTCGGGCCATGGCACCCTGCAGTTCCTAAACCATGACTCTAACTCCTACACTCTTTCTGCTTCCAGGCCTCACCCTAAACCCTCAACCCTAAATCTTAAGCCCTTCGGTTGCCGAGATGCTCTTGCACTCTTCCCCATCCAGCGTCCAAAGTCTGAGCGTGGCATCGGCAGATGCCTCGACAAGTCTGAGATGCTTGCAAGCTTTGGGACTGCTTTAGACCCTAAACCCGAAGCCGGGTTCTTATAGGCTGCTTTGTTGTTCTTATTGGGCTCCTCCAAGAGCTTCTTTCAGGGTCACAGGAAGTGCATTTCTTCTTGCGGCAGTCTTTCAGGGTTTCTAGCAGGCTTTCAAGAGATGGAGCTCTTGGGTTTTCGTGGTCTAAAGGCGAGCGATGCACACGGCGGACGAATATTTTCTACAGTTGGATGAAGCATCGACGCGATACTCCACAGGTCAGGGATTTGGAGTTTTAAGCCCTAAGCAACCCCAAATAATCCGTTGGCGTTGGGGTTTAAGGGCTTAGGGTCTGTAAGTTGGGTTGAGGGCTTTGGGGTCTAGAGTAAGGAGGCGCAGGAACTCAGCGTCTAGGAGATTCCTCCGGACTTAGGGCTTTAGGGTCCCAAAGCGAAGGTTTCTCAATGTCCTGTGACTTCAGTGCAGAAGAGATCTATGCAAGTCTTGTTGAAAGACATCGATTGGCAACTTGAGTTGTAGCTTACATGTGAAACTTTTCAACTACCCCTTCTTCAAGCAAGACGCCGAGAGCAAACGCTCTTCGCCTTCGAGGCACAGAGTGGAGACCGCCTGGCTGCGCAAAGGGCTCGCAAACAAAAACCAAGGATGGGTTTAAGGTTTAGGTTTACGTAGGCCTACGGTTGTAGAGGTCTTAAATAGAGTGAAAGCATTTAGGCTCCTCAAGCCGTGAATAATAAGTGTCTCACCTACCATAACACCGGCCGCTTTCGCAACCTGAGTGACATTTGGTTGGCGTGGATCGCGAACGAACTACGACGCTCAATTGTTGATGCTCTCGTATCTACAGACCTTACAAACCCTGCCATAAACTAAATCTAAACCCGGACAACACCATCGGAGGAAGTGGCGAACTTAACCTTGCCGTGACCGTAAACGCCACGCATCCCGTTGCTTGGATTTGGGGGCTTTTTGCTTCAGAAATTCTATGTCAGCCGAATACATGGGTCTTAATTCGTAGAATAGGGCCTTGGGGGGGCACAATACTGTAAACTGTGAAAGGGAATAAGCGACTGCTGTTCTGACTGCGGTTCTTGATAGTTCAAACAGACCTCTATGATTACTGTTTGGACTTACTACAAGCTGCGCCATTGCAACAGCGGAAGGGTATAGACTTCGAGCTTTCAAGAGAGTCGGGTTGAAGCGTTTGTTTGCAGGGGGGCGGGCTTGAGATCGTTTAACGCCGGTCAGGCACGCTTGAGAGTGAGTTGTCTTACTCATGTCGCGGAAGTACCAACGCAAGCACCGAGCGTCCAAAGAAAGGTTTTAGGATTTTGAGCTGCTGCGAGCTTTACGACAGATCCCGACACAGCCGCAGTTTCAAATACCGAACCTGATTGAATTTGAAACCCTAGGCACTCAAACCTAACCTCCTGAACGCTACCCTGCCAGGATCTTAAACCCTTAACACTACACCTCAACACTTTCAAACCGAAAGCCCAAACTCCCCCTTTTCAAGTCGTCATCCAAAGAGATTCCAAGCTACTCTGCCGGTGAGTCGCAGTTATCTGCGATGTGTGCCCGAAGCAGAAGCTGCGAATGTCGGCCGTCTGCAAGAGGCTCGAGGTTAGGTAAGCGGGACTGTACTGCAAGGTAGTATTCTGCCGGACATATCCATGCTGTGCCCAATAAAGGTATCTTGTTACAAGAACCCGGAGTTAAAGAAGCCGCCAAATGCTTGTTTCTGGTTGGGGACTTACTTTAGATATCCGGGAGGTGTCTTGCTGATGTCAAAAGGCCACCAAGACTTCGATCAGGGTTTGTTCGGCTTAGGCTTACATCTATCCAGAAAAAACACAATCACCCTAAATCTTAACGCATTATCAGCACAGTCAAGGCATTTTGGGGTCGGCTACGGGTTACGGTTTACGAGTTTAGTAGGGTTTAAGTTTCGAGACCATAAGCCCGAAATATCAAAATGTTTAGACGGTGCATGGGCGACCCTTGTAAAAATGGGGGGGGGGGGCTTACGTAGTTACTGGAATGGAATTGGGTGTGTGTGTGTATATATACATATATATATATATATATATATATTACGTAGTCTATATTCAGTAAGCAACCCAAAGAACTAGTTTGACTGGGTCATTATAGCGGCCCGTATACTACGTGTGACTTGGTTTCGAGAATTAAGGTTCGGGGCCCGGAACATGCAGGGAATATTGCGACTTCGCTTGAGGATGATGATCTTTGGGAAGCCTCGTGCCCTGTGCGCATGGCGGAAGACAAAGCACAAGCCGAGATAAACCAAAGATGCCCCTTGCAAGCACAGCGCTTCATACCCCTAAACGCTAAACCGCAGCGGCCCCGAACAACGCTTCATCCCTAAAGGCCCTGGCCTCGGGGTAGCGGCTTACTCGCACTTTCTCCTCGGCTGGAAATCAAGGGAGGTCAGTTACGGCACCTTTAACCTGAAATTGCGAAGCCATAAGCCCCAGAAAAAAGGATGCAAAGAAACACGTGCCTAGGCTGGCTCTCAAAGTGCTGGTTCAGGGGCCCAGGATTTCAAACACCATGAGATACTCTCTGAGTTTCCTCATCAACTCCATAGCCTTCCAAACCGGGTTGGCGGTCTCTCTGTCGCCAAGCTGTCGTCGTAGAAACCAGAAACCGAAGTTCGAGGCCCCAACCAAGGCTTTTGGGGCCAGAGCTTGGTCGTTCAGGGAACAGTCCACCGGCAATGGGCTTTCCAGCTACAACTTCGGAGTCGTGAATCCTGAAGTTTTCGCAAGCAGATACGTGCTACTCGGATAAGAAAGCTTATCCCCCGGATGACCTTCCTCCGGGACACCAGGATCAAACCACGAAGCCAACGAGCCGAATCCTCCAGTGCGATTAACTCAAGCATAGAACCAAACGACACCGCCCAACAGCTCCACAACAACACCCGACGAGTCCTGTGCCTAGACGTCCTGCATGCGACTCCTCAAGCCTCTGCAAGATCAGCGCAGCGGCTGGTTCCGATGAACATAACCCTCTCCAAACAAACAGAAATGCCCAAGTCCAAGCAGAAATTCCATTCCCGAAGCCTAAAGTCTTAAGGCCCCGTAGTCCTGACACCTAAACTTAAGCTCTTTATGCCTTCTAAAGCCCCATGCTCCAAGCCTCTAACGCTCTAGTAAACCGCAAGTTCTACACCGGCCCTAGAACTTTCTAACCCTGAGGTCTTGCACCATAGACCATGCAGTTGCAGTCGTCTGTCCAGTACTGCCTCGCATGCTGACCAGTGGCGTGATTGTCGCCCACGACTAGGTGCGAACCACTTGGAGTGAACGCCATGGCTGTGACCTGGGCAAGCGGAGGGGGGTGGGGAGCATTTAAGACTTCCTTTGGGGGCAAAAGAAGCTTTGGCTTTCAGCGTCGTGCNNGCACGACGCTGAAAGCCAAAGCTTCTATAACCGGGGCGATCAAAATTAGAATAGGGTTCCAGGGTACGCTATGCCGCTATAATGTCCATAAAGGGACCTCAAGCAGGCTCTATAGTAATTGTTCCTACCACTCCAGTTCTGATGCCCGCCAACAGAAAGGCATCACCTGTGAGAAGACACGTGGCCAAAAAAAACATCATCTGGACGACACCTGCCCGTGCTGGCAGGTGCTTCTGTTGAGTGCGAAGATAAGGCACAATGCAAAAGGCCACAAACTTGTCTCACCACCGCATGAGCCTCGCTTGAATCCAGCCCCAGTCAAAGGCCTTGCAAAGCCCATCTGGAAGTTAACAGCATTTGGGTAAGTCGCTTAAACGCTGTAAGCTTCTAGATGGGTGCTGTACTAGTAAGTCCCTGATGTAGAACCCCTGGCACGAACAAGCCCTGTCTTTGGGCACAAATGCCCTAAACGAGCGCCCTGGAGCATTACTTCAACAGATAGGTCCCACATACAACACAACAACCGTTTGCATCACGAGGATCCATGGCAAAGTGACTGGATAGAAGCTGGGCGTCACCTCCCGACGAGGAGGCTGTTGCAGTTGGGGCGGGGACGTATATAGAGTTGTGCGCGTGTCGGGGTAACCTGCTTTGCACACTTTCCCATGCAAAGAGCGTGCATGCATACATGTCGAAGCATTCGTTTGTTTACTACAGTAATTACGCGTGTCATCCAAAACCCTACGCCAGTGCGCCCCCAAGCTCTAGGTTTTCGAGAAACAACCCCTCAACCGTAAATTCCGAAACGCAGACCCTGGCTGGCATTGTTGTAAGTTTTCATTATACGGACAGCAGAACCTAGAAGTCTAAACGCCCATAGCCACACCGGCCTTCGCCGGGAACCCATCGCAAGACATCACCGAAGCGATCGCCGAAAACAACGCGGCCATCTGAGAAGGCGTAAACGCTCTGGTTGCTTCAACATTTCGGGTTTGGGGGTCTCAGGGGCTTGGGTTTGGGAACGCAGGGATTCGAGTCTGCCAGCCTCTTGAGAACCCCGAGCTTTCAAGTGAGAACCGAGAACCAATAAAGCCCATGATTCCTCTAAGGGTTCTAGAAGTGTGGTATAGGAGGTCTAGGGCTCCCTTTAAGGGGTTCTATAAGTGCCGATATACTGCACGAAAAGCTACGAGAACCTGAAGCCCCAAACCCTAAAACCCTTTTGCCAAGACCCCCCCCCCAGCCCTAAACCCCAAACAAAACCCTTTTGGGGTTTACCTATTTTGAGCATGGTTTCGGCCAGAAAATGATATGTTCCCATGTAAGACTCTTCATTCTCTGTACCTGTGACTTTCAGCACCCATGAACCTTCTCAAAAGAAGAGATCCGAACGGTCTGTAGCTACTGCTTCTACACTCTGCCTGCGGGTTCTGTTTTCGGGCCTAGGGGGTATGGACTTCGAACACCCTGAATTCTGAATCCTCAGCCCTTTAGGTATTGGGGCTGCGGAATCCTAGTTGTTTATAGCAGGTGAGACTACAGACAGCTTTGAGGACAAAGTCTCCAGGTGCTCAGGACTTTTCCCGTATTTTATGTTTTGGGTTTCGGTCTTTAGGGATCTAGAGTTTAAAGTTCCGGGGAGGTTTAAGGACAACTGCAAACCCCCGGCCCCTACCCAGAATTGCTACGCTGCCAAGTCTGTTCGCAAGCAAGTAGACCTTCCTGACACATGGGTAGTTCTCTAAATTTAAGGCCCGTTTTGGGACCCTAGACTAGAGAACTAACCACATGCAACTGCAACGCCTTTGTCGAAGAGAGCGGCAGTGATCTTCTTCCTCGGCTTAGGGGAAATGCACCCTAAACCCGAAACCCAAAACCCCAAAACCCTAGAATACTAAACCCTACAGTCCTAAACCCTCAACCCCTAAACCCTAAAATTCTAAACCCTCAACCCCCAAACCCTAAAATCCTAAACCCCTAAATACCCTAAACCCCCAAACCCTAAACCGTAAGCTTAGGGCTCAGAGCCTGGACTTGGGGGAGTTCAACGCTAAGGGCTTCGTTCCAAAGCCTTCGGATCCCTTGAACAAAACTCTCCTCGAACTCCTCCCTAAGCCCTAATCCCCGCACCCTGAACCCTAAACCCTAAACCCTGAACCCTAAACCCTGATTCCTAAACCCTGAACTCTGAACCCTGAGCCCTGAACCCTAAACCCTGAAACCCCAAAAAGGCCCTAGGCCCCTCGGCTTTCCTGAGGCTTCATCTTGGTCGTACTCGCCGAGCAGCGGGTTGCTGAAGGAGTGCTGGAGCTCCCAGTCGCCTCCTTCCTCTGCCCAGGTCATCACCATCTTGTCATCCCCTGCTTTGAGGAGTCCGGCTTTTTAGGGTTTAGGCTCTTGGCGTTTAGGGCTCCATCTTTAGATTTTCTATGGCTATGTGGTGTTCAGGGTTTTTAAATATAAGTCTGTTGGTTTGGTTCGGTAGGCTTTGGTGTGGTCTTTTTTGTATGAGTTTGAGGGGCCTCCAGCTTGGTTGTTGATACGGGCTCTCGAAGCAGCTTACAAATGGCAAACGTTTCGCTTGGGATGCGAGGTGCGGGGTTTAGGTCCAACTCGGAAAGACGCAGCAAGCCTTGTTCAGCTACGTAACTCGGCGTCCTCACGAGGGTCCATCATCTAGTTGACTACCTATTCCCTCCCTCCCCTCCCTTTCCTCATGAAGACACTACTGACTCCTCCAAAACCCCTGAGCCCTGCCCTGATACTAGGAACCTTACTCGCCAAAATAACGGGTTTTCGGGTATGGTATAGTACAGTATATTGTACTATATTATAGTATATTATAGTATATTATACTATAATACTATAGTAGAGGTATGTAGAGATCAGCCTCCGACCCCGAGGGCGGCAGAAGACCCAAGCAAACCCGGCCGGAGCAGGCTGCCAAGGAGGGCAGTGCTAGATATAGTAGAATCTGAGTAGAATATACTAGAACATAATATACTAGAATAAACTACTATAGGATTTTTTGGGCTTGGCTACAGAGGATATGTATCCCACATACTATCTGTCGGGTCTGTAGATTTATCATGGGGCCCTTTCTTGGGCTGCGAGATTTCTATTCTATATGAACAGTTTCAGGGTGTAGATATCCCAGTGTTGACCTGAACCCCAAGCCAAAACGCATGACTTCCATAACGAAAAATCGTAGGCTTCGTGGGCCGAACCCAACTGTTTACATTCCGCCCTCTTTCGAGCCTGCAGATAGCCAGACCGTCTTCCCCGCAGCCTGTGGACAAGCATCCAGGGCGCGGATAGCCTCAAACACGGCTGAGGCTTTATTACATGGCTTCTATCATGATTCTTTTCATGGGTTCGACAAGGCTTCTGAAGTTGTTTATTGCTTTCGGGGCTTAGGGATTAACGGTTGTAGGGAATACGGCATGGGGCTTTATGGTGCCGGGAATCGAGGATACATGAAATTTCGGGGCTGAGGCTTGATCCTATACCTCTGAGTGCTTAAGGCTTACTTACTCTGGTGTCCAAAGGACACAGGCGATGCTGCTGGGGCCCTATCTTGCTTCCAGACTGTTAGCTACCTATCTATCTGTCGGTCTATCTATCTATCTATCTATCTATCTATCGATCTATCTATCTATCGAACTATATGTTTTTCGATCTCTCTCTCATATGTATATATATATATATATGTTTCCAGAGCATATTATACTATATG
>CAJNDV010001814.1:56438-99428 GCA_905221635.1 Symbiodinium sp. CCMP2456
TATATATATATATATGTTTACTATGAATAAATAATAATAAATAAATATGCATATATATATATAATTATAAATATATATGTGTATATATATATATATCTAGACAGAGAGAGTTATGTGTATGTATGTGTATATATATATATATGTGTATATATATATATATGGTATATTGGGGTTCGATATGCTTTTCAGAGCTCTGAGTTTCTGCCGTCGATTTCCTCTGAAACTTCCCCTGGAACTCCGCCATAGGAACTTAGGTCACAATGCTGGAGTCCTAAACCTTACCAACCCTAAGGGTCCATGTACCCAAATAGTACATACTTTGGCCTTAATGTAGTCCCCATATAAGTGCTTTAGGGCCAACGTATATACTATTTGGGTACATGGACCCTTAGGGCAAACGGCAAAAGCAAATTCAGGCCTTCAGATATAGAGCCTTGGTAATTACCACTGGTACTTGGACATGGGGTGTCGGGATGTAATTATGCAGGGACAAATGCACGAACACTATTTGTAATTCTTCGCATCCCCGTACCACAAATCTGCAAGGATTACAGTTGGATAGGACTACAGTTGGACAGAGAACTCCATCGCACCCCCAAGCAAAAACAAAGGCCCTTGCGGGGCAAGTCCTTTAGGGCTTTATTTCAAGTTCACACTATCATACACTATCAAGGGGCAGTTCTGTTAACCTACTGGCTTCCAGACTGAGTGGGATGTGGATGCTGCTCAGCCTGAAATGTAAACCCTGCTCCAAGCCTACAATGCTCAACCCGAAACCAGCCCGGCCTCACCATGCAGCTCGCGACGTCGCACCTGCCAGGTGCAAAGCTGGAGGTCGTAAGCGAAGAGGAAGCCTCGGTGAACCGGGCGGCCGTGAGATCCATCAAGGGGTCATGCGCACAAGAACCTAGCAAATGAACTAATTAAGAGATCAATCACTACTACTGCGCCCGAAACCTTTCACCTTAATGCACCCTGAATAACCCTATCCACCAAAAGAGCTCGTAAACCCTAGATGCAGAAAGCAAAGCTCGAATGAAGCCGTTGGACGCCCCACGGCCCACACCGCGGTCGACCGTGTCGGGTGCAGCGACAAAGGCAAGAGAGGCAAGGACACGGGTGGCTTCTGCGCCATGGCCGGATGGAATGGGCCTAGACCTTCGAAAAAAAGTGGGGGTCTGGGGATGTCTGGGGTCTAAGTGGCAGAAGTGGTCTTGATGCTTGCTTTGGCTGGGTTTTGCTGCGATCTGACCCCTCAAAGTCTTCGGAGTCTTAGGTTCTCTGGGTGCTTCGACGGCTGATAGGGTCATGGAGGAGACGAGGTTGCAGGAGTTTTGATTGCTGTTTGAGTACGTCCACGTTATCTTTCTGGGTATTGACACATGGAGGTAAGCAGTCTTGTAGTCAGAAGTCTACCCGTTTGAAAGGCTTTGCAGGCAGCAGCCAACTCGAGCCTCGAATAGTACTTGCAGTATATATTACTAGTAATTCCAACCCCGGCCTATAGTTAGTCACAAAACGCCACGGCTTCCTGCTCCAAACCCATCCATGTTCACACGTGGCAGTTGTTGCAATTGTTGGTGCGCTTGAGGGTCGTTGCTATCATAGAAAACATGTTTCTGGTTTTCGCCGACTAAGATTACTACGTGTCTGCATCATCCATTCGACTCCGAACGTACTGCAGTGTAAGTGAAATACATGCACGATGTACCTTTGCAGAAAGTCCCGCTTCAGGATCACCTCAACCACCTTTGCCAAAGACCCAGCATCTCTGCAGGCGCCTTTCTTCGGGAAGCCTATGACACTTCCATATCTCACCCTAGTCTAGACACTTTTAGTCCCAAACCCCTGAACCCCAAACCGTAGTCTAGAGCCTAGACACTCTTAAGCC
Source organism: Symbiodinium sp. CCMP2456 (assembly GCA_905221635.1). Classification (NCBI taxonomy): domain Eukaryota; class Dinophyceae; order Suessiales; family Symbiodiniaceae; genus Symbiodinium; species Symbiodinium sp. CCMP2456. The sequence goes on from CAJNDV010001814.1 coordinate 58,330, forward strand.
CTAAACCCGCAGGAGTGTAAAATCTCAACTTCCACCTCCTGCTCTGCAGACGTTGCAGGGTTCGAGTCGGACGTATATCTGAAGGAACGCGGGAGGTAGTACGGAGGGTAACTATCCCTAAGGGTCCATGTACCCAAGCCGTAGATACCATGAGTATATATGAATATATACATATATATATATATATACTATTTGGGTACATGGCCCCTCAGGGTATGGCGTCGAGCTGTTCCTGTATCCAAGACTCATAAACCACAATTGTGGTTACAACTCTGCAATCCAGAAGGCTTGCACCTTCAGTTCAGGGTTCCAGGGTCCGCAGTTCGATAGAACCCTTATGAAACCTATGAAAAACCATTCAACACTCTGCTCTTGGGGTATATAGTGGGTTCACTGTCTCTAGCAGACTTGGTCGAGAGCATGACTCAAAGTACGCAAGGCGATATCGGAAGGGACTTCAATCCCAGAGCCGAACTTAGCACTACAGCCTAAAACTTGATGGGCTGTGGGCCTGGAGCTTACAGACTCTTGGAGTCTGGAGGGTTTTCTGCCTCCTACTTCGCAAGGACAGTGCCTGTGTTGGGGGTGCCTAGCACCGCCCTCTCTCGCTCTTTCTGTACCACCCGGGACAACCGCATCTGCCTGTGGAACTCTCTCGGCACCACGCTTCCTTCCATGTGGGCTCATGCGACTCTTCGTCAGCCTAATTAAAGAAGGGACCACTCACGGCTTCTCGTGGCACCCATGCTTGGGAAAGCTGCCCACATGGTTGGAAGCGGGCGACCCGGCTGGCAGGCATGTGATTCTTTACTCGAGCGCTGATTCCTCAGCTTCGGTCGCCTTCACGGTTTCCTGGCCTTTACCTATAACCTCCGCGCACTTGCAAGCACGATGTTTTACGTGGTGATGTTCTTTCAAATCGGGAAAGCCCCCTTTGTACCGCCTGTAGACCAGGGTCCCTGAACATCCCAAACGTTCCCCCGGAATCGATTCAAGTTAAGACCACAAAGCTCCAGTACACTGAAATTGATACAAACAGGGTCACACCATTTACGAAGGTCTGAAGGACTCCCGATGTACGGCGTTTAGGCTACGGATCCTTTTCTGGCGGTTCGTCACCTTAAGGCTTGAACCACTTGCGGTAGTACTGTCTGGGCCCCGACATCAAAGTAATCTGACTGGACTCGAGACGATGATTTCTTGTCTCATCCAGTACTCTGTTGCTTCAGATATACAAGACTACTCAGCAGCAATAGCAGCCGCTCGGGGGTGCGATGGATGATCTCCAGTTGGGCTCTGTCAGAGGGGCGGGTTCTGTGAGCAACCCTTAACGCAAGCTTCTGGAATATCGCAGCTCGACCCGTGCTGTTGGGCGGGTGGAGGTTTCTTTGCTCCGCCCACTCTCCACAGAAACAAGCTTCAGCCGTAGCTGCGCGAGTACACGAGAAGGTACTCGGGAAAAACTTGGTCCTGCTCATAGACATGATGCCCAAAAAGAGGGCTGTTCAGCGTTTACATGGGGGGGGCCGGAGGGGTTCCGCACAGCTTCAGGTTTCAAGCAAAAGCCTGCCAAAACTTGGCGCAAAACCTCGATGGTCATAAGTGAGGCTAAAGGTTATAGATAATCGAAAATACGGTACACTGACAAGTTCAACCGTAAAAACAAACAGCTCTCGTGTTCTATTGGGGACAATGTGCTGAATGGTGCTGACAACGAAGGCGATGCAACCCTTACAAACTCCTGCCCTCAAAGGAAGGGCCCTACAGGATTATCGGCGATAGCCTTTGCTAGTACTTAAAGAGATAAGGGACTTAGGGCTTGTAGGGTTTAGGGTTTAGGGCTTCGTATATGGCATTACAAGGCAACTTATGGTTGACATTGCGATCTTACAACCCTACTTATACACACACACATGACCGGCAAGTCCTGTTTGTGACCTTGCCATGACCTCCAAGCCCCGGCCCAAACCCAAATGATTTTGCAACCCCTAGCCGCCTTAGGCAGAAATAAACCCTTAGCCTCCCTAGCCGTAAACTCCAAAACCCAAAGTGCCCTGAGAACCTTGAACCGTGCTGGCTCTTCAACCCGGAAGCCTGCGCTTTTGAATCTGTCAGGTTTGATACGTCCTTGTCGTACACCACGACCTCCTTGTACCTAAGAAGACTACGGCAATGTGAGGACCCATCCTTCTTTACGTGTTGGGGTTTACAGGTTGAGAGTTTAGCGTGCCATATTGGGGCTTATGGGTTCCCCTACTGGTATGAGGTTACCGATTATATCGGTACTACTTTGCAAGGATACTATATTGGAGTTGTGGGGTTTTGGCCCTAGGGTTCAGGTGCTGCTCCTCGAAGACCGCACCTCCCTGAGCCTGTAATGCAAGGTAATTGCGTCTTCGGGAGGGTGCCTAAAGCCTTATTGACCATCCCATGAGTTCTCCATTGCAGTGCTCTTTAGGCGTGAATCGAAGGTAGCCCGGGAACATCCATCAATGTGCTGCGGTTTTGTTGGCTAAACAGAGCACCGAGTTCTCAACTTGTCACATGAATGAGAAGATATAACCTGACAGAAGCTTGCTCCCGTCCCTTCCCAGAGAGAAAGAAAACTGGGGATCAGTTAATGAATTTGGATCACAGAGCAAGCTGAAATCTGCCCCAAACCACAAACTCCATATACGAAACAAGGGTAACACATAGATAGATAGATAGATAGATAGATAGATAGATAGATAAAGATATATATATATATATGCACAAGGGATATATTATATACGGTATCATATAGTATGTCTAATTCTTGTGTAAGGGATATTCCGAGTCAAGAGGTCTTGGGCGCGTTGCGTCTGGTTCCGTCGGAACTCAGGCCGCTACTCTTCGGTGTGTGACTGAAAGTTGACGCTTCTACCTGTGGCCCAAAAGCCTCACCGTTTCAAGGAGCTATTTATAGCCCAAAGGGTCCAAAGTACCTATATAGTAGAATGTAGGGTTTCTATATTAAGAGCTACCATTACGATTTGGGGAGGTATCCCCCATAACAGTACCTAGGACCCTTGGGGTAGAAACCATAATACGGAACGCTTAAAAGGTAGGTCTTTTCCGCTGCAGGTCGGGCTTAGGATTCAAGGGTGGTGCGGCGATTGAAAAGAGCCAAAGTTCCACACTAATGGTTGACAGGCGGTCTGAGTATTCTCTGAGGATCCTGAATCCTAAAGTTTCGGGTTTAGAGTGTACCGTCGATCGCAGCATGACGTTCTCAGATTCGTTAGCGAGACGCTTCAAGCTCAAGTGAAGGAATCTTCCTTCAGAGCACTTTTTTGGAGTTTCTAGGGGAATAACCCTAAACCCTAAACCGTAATATCTTGGGCGCAGGCGGCTTGCCGAGGCTGCTGACACGGTCTCCGAAGACCTCGCAGCACTTCGATATCTGACATGTGAACCGAACCCTGGCAGTTCGGCTTCTAGCTTCTTTTGTACAGCGCTGCTTCGATATCTGAGGTCTCATTTTGGAAACTAAAGAGATGAGAGTCTCGACTTCTTGTTTGGGGCTCGGGTTAATGAGTTTTACGGTTTAATCCCTAGATTCCGAGGACAAGGATCTTAGGGCCTAAGGTAGGGTGGAGAGCCAAGCAGTTGAGTGTGCACTCTGGCTCTGGGCGTAGAGTATGCAGTTTATCCTTTCATGTGCACTTCTGAATCCCGCTCTTTTGTGTAGCTTCAAGGTTCGTTTGAACAACCGCTGCGTCAACCCCATAGTCGCATATACCATGGCGAAGTCCGAAAAGAACCCGCTTCAACATGAGCAATCTTCTTGCCAGCTGTTCTACTCGCGCCTGGCGAGCCAAGACATTGGTTGAAACTTGGCAAGTTGAATCGCTCACCCCTGCCTCCAGCCTCTAGCATAAGTATGATTCTAACATCTACTTTCAACCCAAAGTATCTACCTTTTCCTAATCCTCTTATGACTATTGCATGACATATGTTTGATTCTGGGACCTGCAGACTTCATGGGCGCAGAGAGTCAGACCTGGGATCTCGACCTAGCTCCCCACCTGTCCAGTTTCCTAGGGGATTATAAGGAAATATGCTCCTGGGATTATGTTGCGGGGTTACCGGAAGCCACGGGTTCTATAAATCCCAGCCCCTGAAACCAGCAAACTCAGGGCTTAGGTTTCTCAGGCTTTGGAGCTTTGAGGTCTTCAGTCTTCAGGGCCTCGGGGCGTCTGGGCTCAGTCTTTATGGGTCTGGAGCGTTGAAATCAAAACGCTGACGCTTTAAGGCCCCGCGCCTTTTAAATTTTAAACCCCCGGAGAAACACAGCCAAACCTTGAACGCGAAGCCCTGGACTTTCGAGACCCCAAACCTGAACCCGAACCTTACTCGGTAAGGAAGGCACGGAGTGGTAGGGGCCATCGAACACGTCACTCCTGCCAAATATCGCACGAAATGCAGGAGCTGCGAGGTGCTGTCCGTGAGTTTCCACCCCTTTCACGCTTTCGCCTAATCCACGGGGCCCCAGTTTAAGTACTGGCGTTGGAATGGAAGCTTAGGAGATAGAGGGTTTTGCTATTATCCTGAAGTACTAGTTTTAAGAAACCCGCAACTGCCTTAATTCTGCACTTTGTGGCATCGATTTTTTTGGGTGCCCTTCAGGTTCTCCAGAGGAGGCACGTCTGTTGCTGTCTTCTGAAATAATGACCCCGCTGAGCACTGTTCTCAGTCCCCCACCACGCAGCCCCCAGACCCAGCGCTACTTGGAGTGCTTCGAGTTCAGGTTCTGCGGGATTCGGATTCCGCGGCACAGGATGTTTAGTTCGGGTCTGGAGCTCGATAGCTGAAGACCCAATGTGGATCTGTGCGCTACAGAACAGAATCAGAGGAAGGCCTCTCACCACCGCCTTGCAACAAAAATACAAGAAACTCGTTCAAGGTTTACGACTTTACTGTCTAGGGCCTACGGCCCCGTACTCCTTTCAGTTGGTTCCCTAACCGCAAACCCTAAGTAAGTTCCCTTGTATTACTGTGCAATTTGAGACTACCAAGCCCAGACTCCACCGAACTGGGTCCACAGAGCTTGGCCTCAACTTCTTTCTTTGGATCTCTATATATCCCCCCGGACCCCAATAGACCCTATACTTCATCCCACGACATGCCCTCAACCAGGGCCGCCCCCCAAAAAAAACTAGACCCCAGTAGCCCTGAAGACACCCTAAACCCGGGCGCCTCAGCTTCTCTCTCTCGATCTCGTTGGTTGTGACGAGATTCGTCCGGCCACCCACCACGCGACACCTTGCAAGGGTCTAGGGCTATAGAATACTACAGCGGTGGCCTAGGTCGCTTTTGCGGCTTAGGCTTTCGATAGGTGCTGGTGTTGTGTTTCAAAACCACGCCGCTTCGGGAGTGGCTGAAGTACGTTTCTGAAGGTTTTTTGTCGGTGAGTTTGATTCTGCGGCTTAGGATTTCGACTTAGGAGGCTTATGCGGGATGTTGCCTAGCCTTTCCAGGTTTGAACCCAGGGCAGATTCAGCTTGCGACTCTTCCGCAATACAAGCACAAGAAACTGCTCTTGGCACAAGAAACATGGCAACCGTGGACTCCTTCCTTAAACAGGAAACCTTGTAAAGTCCAGACATGCACAACCTGTAGCCTTGCAAACTTACCAAAGCTTCTTCTTCCGACGGCAAGCAGTCTCGGAGCCCGGACAGGAGCACACAGAACAACTCCCGCCCATCTGCACAACAAGGGGCCGCAAAGGGCTGCCATTAGTTTTGGGGAGACGGATGTATGTAAGGGCCTGCAAAACCAGTCATGGCGTCTTCCTTCAGCCAAAGCTATGTTTCTTACGTCACATTCCCCAAGCCGGGCCTTGTTAGAGATGTCGGCTTCAGGCTCAAGCAGAATTCGCTTCATCGTTCACTGCAGTGAACTGTCCGTGATCGCATTCAATATGACGAAACATGCGGTCGCAAACACGCATACATGTGTAGCCGCATATATGCCTATGCATACATGCTTCTGTGTATTGTGATTAAGTATTAGCGCTTGCTTTTGCATGTACATATAGATATGTGTGCAAACATACGTATCTATACATGACATGATGCATGCATGCCATACATGCAGCATGTATGTATGTATGTATGTATGTCTGTATGTATGTATGTATGAATGTATGAATGTATGAATGTATGAATGTATGAATGTATGTATGTATGTATGTATGTATGTATGTATGTATGTATGTAAACATGTGCATGCATACGTACATATGTACACACACACACATATATATATATATACTAATATGTATGTATTTGTATATATATGTGTGTGTATGCATATGTACATATACTGAATACACATTTACATGTCTTTATACCAAAATTTTTTTGTATACATACATATTGTTTACAACTGTTCGTGTATACATATATATATATATAAATAAATATGTGTGCATGCACGGCATGTGCGCATGTGTATGGCATACACATACCCGCATGACTGTGAGACTCATATGTATATTGTTTTGTTCATACGTGTCTACCTATCTATCCATCTATCTATACATTCACAGACACACACACACACACACGCATGCACTTACATCTATGCATAAGCTGTAAACATGTGCATGTGCATGTATGCATCTTTCTATGTATGTATGTATGTATGAATGTATGTATGTATGTATGCTATGCCATGTTCCTTGCAAGTGCATGCATGCGGGTCTCTTTGTATGTACGCATGTATGCTATGTCTATTTTACATTTTCTGTAACGCAGTGTAACGTGATGCCATGCTGTGTTGTGTTAATATGCATGCATGCTTGTAAGTAAGTTCGCATGTGTGCTGTGTACGTCCATGTGTGTATCTATGCTTCTACGCAAGTAAATAATTGTGCCAATTCTTGTATCCCTGCACCCATGTACTCGTGTACCTATGTGTGTATGTATGTATGTATGTATGTATGCATGCATGCATGCATGCATGTATGCATTTGCTTATGTATGCCCGGGTAAATCAATTAATATCTTCATGTATGTAACTATGTATGCATGTATGTATGTATGTATGTATGTATGTAAATCTGTGCATCTATCCACTGTGTGTATGCATGCATGTACACGTGCATTGTTTGTATGCAAGTAGATTATGTATGTATGCATGTATGTGTATATATATATATGTATGGTCCGATTTCAGACCTCCCCACCGAGAATCGTATTGAACCCGTACATTGTTGTGTGAATACGATTCCTTAGAACTTCCTACGTGACCATGATCGAGGCAAAGCACCTTGACATCTCAAGCCTCTCTTCCAACACTCCTTAACTCCCACCCTTCACCAAACGCCTCTGCTCAAGACCCTCAACCAGAATCTTTCCAAATACCAACCACCAAACCCTGATCTAAAATCTAATAATCTTGTCAGTTTGTACTCTAAGAATACCCCAATTCCCAAACCCTGGTCCCGATGGCTTATGGGCCCATGCAGAAAAATGATTGCAATGTAGGTAATTCGAAATCGCTTGTTGACGTATGCTGCAATTTTAGCAGTCAGGACTCTTAAGCGATAATTGTTCGGACCTTGAGAATTAGTCTGAAGCCTTGATCCTATGCAAACCTGTATATTAAATAAAGCCTACACCCTCACATCCCTATGCAGCATGCAACCGCCAAGCTCACAAAGCTCTGCCTGGAGACACTGGCAGAGGATCTCCTTCCTTAACTTGCGCCGCATATTCGTCGGCCTCTCAGGGTTTCGGGGTTCGTGTCTAAGGTTGGTTTATAGGGGTTTAAGGCGGATGTGGGGTGTTCGCGTTTCGAGGCTTTCGGGCGGACGAGCTGCACGAGATATGTGCCTTGGCCTTGTCCACGGGGTATAGGGATTTGGAGAGAGTAGGGCATCAATATTCGCGCAGTGGAGTGCCGGGTTGCTGCAGGGGCCTTCATAATTAGAACAAGGCTTTTGGGCGTCACCATTATTCTTACATTTATAGTCTGAAACCCTGCCGAACGATGTTGATAATATATTAGACTCGTTCAGGGCTTCTATCTTAATTTGCCAGTGGAGCTGCGGATGAAAGGATCCCCGAACCTTCGGTGGATCCCTGCGCAGAGGCAGAGTGGAAGAAACCAACCCCTATAAGAAAAACCCTGGAACGTCCCATCAACGCCGAGCAAAATCCCTACAAAGCCACCAAAATCTCAGAGTCGAATCAGGGCCTTGGTGATGCGCTCCGCGAAGTAGATGCCGAAGCCGTACAAGGGCGTTCCCGAGGCTTTGTCTGCATCCTGCCCGGCTCTTGAGGCTCAATGGCTTTATGGGTTTAACAGGGTTAGAATATCAGGTTTAAGATCTATAGTCACTATAGTCTTTCAACGGCGTGCATGGGTTGAGTTGTGGGGCTGTAGATGGGGCTCGCTGCTTCGGGCTTTGTTGAGCCTTGTCAGACAAATGAGGTCGTTGCGGGTTTACCTGGCATACACCGTGACATATGCAAACCCAACCCCACACTGGATGGCAATTAAGATTCCAACATGTGGGTGATCAATGGTGCGAAGCTTCGTGTTCCGCCGGTTGGTTCTCTTCCATCCATAATCCTGCGTTCTGCCTTCTGTTAACTTCTATACGCTAAAGCGACTGTACTCCCGATTGCCGAGTGGCCTGATCCTGCAAGTAACATTCATGTTCAATTCAAGCATTGTGGATCGTCTAAACCCCTGAACCGCAACCTGCAGCCTAAACCCTACAACCCTACACCCTGAAAAACCCTACGTGTTCCAACACCAATTTTAGGCTTGACTTGGGTTTCTGGGTATCGTTATTTTGGACAGGTGCATAACGCCATGATGAGCGAAAGCACACCCGAAGAGGACCTCCGACATCGACCCGAGCCAGGCTTGGGAGTTTAGGGGGTTCGGATTGAGTTTCAGGGTCTACCCTGAACCCTATGCCCAAAGCAACACCATCAGTTTGAGGGGGGCCCCTCTGAACAAAACACACCCTTCCTTCCATGTCGCACCAGAGCCCGCGAGCGTGAGACGGAAGTTGGAGACCTTTGGTTTCGTTTGAGGGCCGCCTAAACTCTTAGGTTATGTAGGTCTTACTTATGGACTTAATTCCTTAGCTGCAAACGGAGCATTTTCAAGGGCTTCAGCCACATCGAGTGCATTCGAGGGAGCAAAAGTGCGGAGTTATACAGTACTTGCGGCCTTCTTGAATCTATGTAGACCCTACTGAAGGGCTTCAAGTCCTAGCTGATCTCTGGGTAGCGTCAAAAACATGTGATTGCGTGCCAGCAGGGTACTAGCCTTTTTGGAACAGGGGGAGGTTTTGGAGGATTCCACACTGGAGTTCTGGTTCCTGGGCCCCTGTTCAGGTGTGTAAATAGTGATGATGTTTTCGGGTTTAGGGTACCTAACTCTAACGAGTCTAACGGCCATAGCATGTAAGGCTTTTGGGCCGTCTTGAGTCTCAGGGTGGCCATGGTTGGGATTATAACCAAACAACGCAATAGCTTAGCGCTCTTAATCAAGTACTCTGCGATTGTGAGCATGGACACTATGTCCTGTTTGTGTTTGCACAGCCGCCGCCTGACTAGCACGTCATTTTGACAACTGCAGCGTCTTGTTCTTCTTAGGCACATGCTGCGAAGAGAGTCGTCGCTTGTTCAAGACCAGACTAGAAAACCGGAAATTTGCACCCAGCCCTAGACGACGAAATAATAAGGTGAAACGTCTTAACCCTACACACAAACAAACCTCTACGAAACATCGTGAGCCGTAAACCATGCCTTACCACTGGGCGCAGAACCCTCACGTGCTGCAATCTTCACCGTACTTGCAATACGCCCTTCAAGAAGACTGGAGCCGATACCCTTGCGCACAACATCCAACACAACCCCTGTCAAACACCCCTAACGACTGACCCCAAGGAGGCCACAATGCAACTATGTCCATTTTCAAAGCTGCTCAACCATTAATCCCGTACATCACCAATTGACCATACAACCTTACACTTATAAACTTATAAACACTAAACTCACTAAACCTAAGCCCCCGAACCCCCAACCCTAAAACGAACAAAAACGTCAAACCTCTTGACGAAAATAAGCACAGTACAGACGACAGAAACACGCAAACACACACACACACACAACAAAACACACACTCACACACATATGTATACATATATGTATATATATATATATATACATACATACATATATACATCCATGCATGCATGCATGCATGCATGCATGCATGCATACATACATACAGACAGACATACATGCATATCCTTTATACGCACGCACACACACAGGCGTCTGTAAAAGAAGGATGGGTCCGCGGCCAGGATGTTCGCCAACGCTTCAGGCCTCGAGCCTGGTACTGCGAGGCTATGGGGCTGAGAGGTTGGAGGCTCTTAGACTTACGTGCTCCTTGAAGGGAACGATAAGGCTTCCTGTAAGGCTACCATCTGGGGCTCTATAAGGGGTCTATACTAGGGATCTATCTGGAAGAAGGTTCTTCCAGATTTCGGGCCTGCAAGGGCTTAGGACATGTAGTATTTGAGGTTTGGGCGGCTAGGGCTTTAAGAGAACATCCGGGTTAAGGATGAAATTGTTGGTTTAGGGTCGAGTTCTTGCAGGTTTGGGGCTTTTAAGGGCTTTGGCTTTGATCACTTGTAGGATCTAGGGTTGTCCGGCTTTTAGGATTCACGCGTTTAAGACTGGTCTAGTCATGGAGGTCGTGGTAAAGGAGCACTCGGGCTTCCATGCTTCGGTCGTGTCTGCCGGCAGGAATGTCAAGCACCACCCCAGGGACTCCAAGAGAAGAACTCAGCTAAGGGCTCCTGGCTGCCGGGTTTCTAAGGTTTAGGGACTACGCACCACACATCCTGAAGAGATCCTCTGTATGATGTAACTGGCATTCAGTGTGAACGAGTGTCTGAGATCCCATGGTCCTTCGTCCCATCTTCTCCGCACAGCCCCGATACCCAAGGGATCATTGTCTTTAACTTGCAGACTTCGGTGAACTTATTACCCCCATGGTCAAACAACAACACAAGGAGGTTTTGTTCGGGCCTGCACTACTAGTGACTAGTGCGCACAAAGGTTCAAGTTTTGGCGCTTGGACATTGTGGCAGTGTTCAGGCATGACAGCTTCAGGGTCTTAGGGTCTTCGGGTTTAGGCATTGCGACGACTTACAGATTTCAAACTTCAGCTGGGACCCGCACCATGGAAAAGGTACCACTCGTTGATGGAGGGGTCAAGCGCTTCGCCCTCCCAGGTGCTTGGGTTTAAACCCTGCAGCTAACCGACAGCACTATACAGTAATATGTATGCATGCATGGACGAAAACATCCATACATACCTACATACGCACCTACGTATGCACGCACATACATACGTGTAAACCTCTCTCTACATATACATAAATATATATATATATATATAGAGAGAGAGAGATAGAGCGTGTGTGCTATATATATATATAGATATATACAGAGAGAGTGAGAGAGACAGCATTATGCATTATAGAAAGCAAGTTCATGGATGGAAGTAAACGCGGATGTAAATTACGACAAATGAGTAAACACATGAACACATAAATGCTTGCGTAGATCTACTGTATCTATCTGTCTACCAATCGATGTATAATATACATGCTAGAAAGAAAAACGGAAGATTGTATGTGTATATGTATATATACATACACATACATACATATATGACCACACATGCATAGCACACCTGTATAACACATATGTGCAGATTTATTTTTGCCTCCTCCGGGATGGGTCAAGGGTAAAGCGGCCAGGTTTGCTCGCTCGGGCGAAACTGAACAGTCCTCAGAGCCCTGGGGCTGTTGAGATGTTCGTGTATGATCTATACAGTAAAGAACTGCACTGTGGGTCACTCTCCTGCGATGAGGCCACGGATAAACACTCACTGGACACACCTCATCAAGCAACAAACACAGAAAGAAACTTTCAAGACTAGATTACTAGAGATATTTGTGCACTGCCTCTGCCCCAGTTCGCTCGTGAGTAAGCTTTTTCTCCTTAGAAGCCCAAAACCTACACAGTGCATATTGCCAAGCATGCTACGCCGGTTCCCAGCCTCAACCGAACAGGGCTTTCGTACTGTCGCAGACACGTGGTCTGGCGGAACCTGAGACTTACTCGGTGGTTGGGGTTTAGGATTTTTGAGGGTTTGGGGTTTTGGAGTCGCAAAAGGCCTCAAGCTTGGGTTTCGACTTGCATGGAAAGAACGAAAACGAAGAACTTTTAGCGGATCTTGGTGTGCTTCGATTTTCGGAGTGTTCGTAGTAGTGCTTAGAACCCGCATGACAATTTCTCGGCTTGTGGTGAATTCTTTCCCTGCGAGTGGGCTCAAGACTGTATAGCGCCACTCTAAGGTCGGGGGCTCGGGTCTATGGCACGTTTTTGGGGATTTGATCTGGACATTTCGATCCTCTCCGCCCCTGAAGACCTTTTCAGAACCCTGCTAGAAACCTTCTGAGACCTGTCGGGCCACCATCTAGATCACAGAAATACAGGTATCCTGAGAACTGGCAGAGGATGATGGAGTGGACTATGCTATACTTGTAATAGACCCTCTGGAAGAATACTACTACTTGGTTCAAACCTAAATCCTTAATCCTTCAATCCTGGAACACAGCCTGAACCCTAAACCCTTAATCCTAACCCCCTAAAATCCTGGAGCCCTGAACCCTAAATCTCATGTTGGTGGACGTTTTGGGTCCGTTTTGAGGCATCCCTCCAGCCTTACAATCAACTAGTTTCCCCGGTAGCCCCTTAATAAAAAGCGTTAGTGTTTAGTTCCCCGGTAGCCCCTTAGTAGTAAGGGCACCCTTTTTCCTACGAATTATTCGGTTTTAACAAGGGGGCCCAAAAACGGGGCAAGAGGGTACTACTGAGCTTCTAGCCAATGGTTCTAGCAGGGTGCCTTTGAAGTTGGTTAAGCGTTTCCTGTGGGCTCTTTCGGAGGTTTAGGTCTTAGGGTTCAGGGGGTCTGGAGAATATATACCTGTCATCACTTCAGCCTACTTTGTTGGAGGGCATAGACAAGGAAAGCATAATGAGAAACCCTGTTGCTTTGGCTTGCAGGATCTTGCATGTAGCCCCAGGCCCTATTGGTGGTTTGGGTTTTTTCCCTCCCACTTAGCAAGGATAGGCCAGGGTTGAAAGGTTTAGGGTTTGGGTGTTTATTTTAGTGTGGCTTCGGGCTTCAGGCCTTCGAAAGCTGAACGTAATCCCATTTTCCAAGTGCTCTGTACACATCCCGAATGTACCCAAACGGTCACCGAAAGACCTGTATACTAAATCCTCAAAAGCCCTGCATTCACGCAGCATCCCATGATCCACTCCCGCAAATCCCAAGCGACCGAGTGGATCCCCTCAACTCGTAACTGGAGGCCACCAGCTCCAGCTTAGCTTTCGGCATACTTCACGAACTTGACGCCCGCCTCGGAACCCACCTTCACCTGCGGGGCTCCACAATTGAAGATGGTTTGGTGTTCCTCCGTCTATGGAGTATTCCGCAGGAAGGGCTGTAAGGAAGGGTCAAGGTTTGCTTCACCTACTGGTATCTGAAATTAAATGAGGGTTGGCTCGAATTTCCCTTCAAATAAGCGCATCATGCTGGGTCTTCTTGGGTCTCGTCGTTCTAGGAGTCGGCAGGCGTTGTCCTTAAAAGTCGGATTCCCTTTAAGTTTAAGCCTGCTTCGGGTGTCCGGGGCTCCCATGTTCACGCAAGTGTGCTCTAGATCACATTATGGCATTGGCCCTAAACCCTAAACCCTAAAAACCCTAAACCCGAGCCCTATGACAGCCGAGGCCCGATTGTTCGCGGTTGTCCAAGCCAGGCTGTGCTTATAGCTCTTCTAGCTTGGATCGCTGCATCCAGCTGTAGCTGTAGCCCAAAACCTGTGCACCAAATTACATTAGAGCTCTTACACACAATGGGTAACTGGAGCCGCGGGACAATGCTTTCGAGCTCGAAAGAACCAAGGCCTTGATGCATCTTTTTGAGCGCTCACAGTGCTCATGCTTCCTGCGGTTGCTCCCCAGAAGCCCTCTAAGAAGCCTACATTCAATACCCCTCTGAACCCCTATTTCTCTTTTTAAGAATACCCATGCCCTTACAGTATATACCCACTGCAAAAAGGTTCACTGGGCCTCTGGACGCCGGGGGGTAAGACCGGAAAGCTTTCAGGGCCTCGGTCTCCTGACTGGACGTCTTTGCTTGCACGAGCAGCAAGATAAGAGGGTGTAGGGTTTAGGGTTTAGGGTTTAGGGTTTAGGGTTTAGGGTTTAGGGTGCGCTTGCAAGGAAGAGAGCCAGCAGAACGCTTCCACTGCGGACAGGTTGAAACACCAAATGCAGAGGACGTGAGTGGCTTTGGCATCTCTCAAGATATCCTCATGCTGAAATTGCTCCGGAAAGTCAGGTTGAGCCTACTGTCAACTGCCTTTTGCGGTTATCGGACAAATCGACACATCCCTAAACCCTGAAGCCTAGAGCCTACACCCTCACCAATACAAGATCAGACGCAACAAGCCCTGAACAACTGCACTCCTGATCCCAATGAGCCCTGCATAATCGAGATGGCTGGAAGGCAAATTGCCTCCATGGTAGTTGAGGTCCTTTGGACTCGATGTGTATATATATATATATATATGTATACTTACGGATACATACACATGCATGTACACATACACATATAACTGCCGTACATTGGGTTTTTGAGGCTTCAATGAAGGCATCCGAAGCGGATGTTACACGATGCAAAAAAAGAGGTTGTCACAGGCGCATGAAGATAAACCTACATAGTAGACGTTTGCCCCCGAAACCCAGTGTTCAAGATATAGATTCAAGTCTAGAATATGAAAACCCACAACGCCCAGCGCGATACAGCCTTACACGAGCGGCTCCAGTGCTGCTCAGCTCTCTTCCCTGTCTATTGGCAGGTCAAGATGTTTGGACTCTCTCGCGGACACCGAGATCGCTCGGGTGTACTTCGTTTAGGGTTTAGAGTTTAGGGCCAACCCTAAACCCTAAACCCTAAACCCTAGTTTAGGGGTTTAAGGTTACAGTTTACCCTCAACATCTGTTTAGGGGCTCTGAACTACAGAGCCTCGGATGCAAAGTCGGAGGTTTGCTGTGAGAAGTGGGGGACTGAGTTGAGTTCAGAAACTACAAGGGTAGCTGATTTCGGGGTCCGCACAAGGAAGATCGTAGCTTTTGGAGCTTTACCACTTCTCTGAAACTCCCCAGTCCATGCAGTTCAAGCTCAACTTTTCTCAGGCCAATGCAGACCTCTCGTTGATAAGCCGCCTACATGGTTACGAGTATTCCAAACTCCTATGCAAACACAACTGGAGCGAGTGAAAAAGCAAAGCTCATCACACGACCCCAGTAACTCTGTACTAACATAAGACCAGCCTGCTGAGAACCGAAAAACAACCCCTATCATTGTCAAGCCCTTGTGCTGCAGGGCGGCCCGCAATCCCAAACCCTAACCCCAAACCCCCGAACCCTAAACTCCATTCTCTAGACCCTGGGCGGGTAAGATTTTTGGAGCACCCTGAAGCCTAATAAAGATGCCTTAAACAAGCTAAGCAGCTAATCTCTACGCTACAACACCGAAAGAGGGTCCAGAAAATGGTCTCTGCGGCTACTTGGCGTCGTCTGGCTTGGCCCGACGAGCGCGTGTGCCTGACCTAGAACTGCTAGGTGTTAGCTGCTCGAATTGTGACACTGAACAGCAGGCCGCATGTGCCATACTTCTGGCTGGGTGATAGCACCATGGGGTGCCTTCTATCAAGTGACGCAGCTTGGGGCGCTCAAGGAGTTCTGGAGCAAACGGAACACTATTAATCTAAGCTTTCCACATTGGGGGCATCTTGAAGTGTAGGTAGAAATGTATTAGCGTCCTGATGCTAAATTCTTTGTTGTCAGGTCAGGCGCACATCTGCAGGCTTCACACTTCTTTGGCCCAAACTTCGGGAAAATTGCTCACGACCATCCGCAGATTTTGGCCAGGGGCAAGCACGAACCTCAGTGCAGGACATGTGGGAGTTTCCGAAAATAGGGGACCCTAATATAGTACCCTAAATAATAGGATCCTTAATATAGGGACCCCAGAATAAGGTACCCCAATTTTCGGAACCCCCATGTCGAACGCCACGCCGGCTGAGGAGTGAAGGACTGAACTCTTCATGGAGGGTGAGCTCAGCTGCACATGACTGGGAAGGTTCACCGATTCTTGCAGCAACGAAGTTTGGCCTCGACCGAGAGCCACTGTAAGGCAAGCACATAAAGCCGAAATGCGAAACAAGCCGTATTGGGGATGTTGATGCTGACATTAAGCATCTTGCTTAAGCGCTGCTTGCCCGAGTTTCGCTTGCACACAGGGAGCCTTGCACGACAATATACGCCCAAACCTGGGACACCCTCATAGACTCCAGGAGCTTAGGGTCTGAGGGATCAAGTTAAGGCTACGAAGGCCACTGACAAAGACAAGCAGAATGCCTGTATGAAGTTTCCCGAAGCTTTCGACAGCCAAGTCCTGAATCCTAAACCCAACAAGGCCAGTGGACCCCACTGAGCCCACGCCCCAAACCCCAAATCCTGAAAGAAAGAGTATGAACTCTGACTCCCTAAGCCTAAGCCTCATACAGCCGACATCCTTAACCCAGTGAACCCCCCTCAAGCGGCAGATACAAGAAATCAACCCCGGCAGAACCTTAAACAAACCACGCATGCATGTGGTGTAGCAACCTGTCAAAAGCTCATAGACCCCGATAGTTACAACACAGCACGAAACACCGTTAAAACTAACAATCAAAATCAGAAGCCCTTACACGTAGGTACCGTTGTACTAGCCCTGATAGGGTCCTTGAAAGAAACTCTCAACACTCGATCTTTGAAGGTTCCGAGGGGCTGAGAAATCCGCCCTGGGCAGGCTCGTGGCTGTGGCCATTCTGAGGCTTGCCTTGGCTTTGGGGGTTTTGCTGGGATGCTTCATGGGTTTAGGGTTTAGGGTCTAGGGTTTTCAGCTTCATGGATAACTTTTTTGGGGAAGGGCTTTGCTAAAAAAACTGCAGGCTACTGGGGTTCAGCATGTGGAAAGAAGAGTTCGGGCCTCCTCCAAGGCCCAGACCAACCAAAATCCTCCTAAACCCTATAAACCCTAAGCCCTATCCTCCTGGAGGGAGTTTTCTAAATTAGGGCCCCTTTTAGGGGTCCTGTTTTATAAGGGTGCCGTACTATATTGAGTACCCGAAAAGGGAGCCGAGGCACTCAAGGTCTGTGCGGCCTTGAAGTCCACAGTGCCTGGCTGCCGGAATCTCAAGGGCTTGAGCTTATAACCGTTATCGTTTAGGGCTCAGATTTCGGGGTTTAGGGTTTAGGGTTTAGGGTTCTGGGTTTAGGAACCTGCACAGGAAATCTCATGGGCTTATGAGTTGAATATAAGGGGCTGAATAATTAGAACAGAGGTTTTTTTTTGGGGGGGGGTCCTTTCAACGGGTTCCGCTAGAGGGTTCTATGAGGGATCTATAGTCGGGTTCTATATTAGGGGCCTGAATAGTTAGAATAGGGTTTCGGACCCCCAAAATAGTATGGGTAATTATTTAGGCCCCTATATTAACTGTGAACTTTGGGTCTGGAAGACTGAAATTGATAGGGGCTTTATGTAAGAATTGGAATGAATGGGCATGCACGAACATTTACCATTACTGTAATATTTCGACATATGAACGATATATCAAGGAATATGAGCGCAGTAATTGTTAGGGGATAATGAATCGATTTGTCGCTTCCCGTAAGCTCGAGGGGTCCATCGTGTGAACGACGTGACTTGGCTGATGCGGTTTTCGGCGGCGTTGTCCAGGGCTTGTTGGCTGAAGAATGACGTATCCGAACCGCTATCTCCGTGCAGCTTGGGGTTAGTGGTTCTGGACTTGCGAACTCTATGAACAAACAGTCTGGGCACTGCAGATGTGAGCCACAAAGAAACAGCCAAGAGGCGGAACAGGTCTTCCAGGGTCTCGGCTCTACGAATTTGGAGAACGGATCCATCTGTCCTGCGCATAAGGCTCCCGGTGTCGGGGAACGCTACCCTGAGAAGAATGTACCGCTCGGTGAGAAGCAACGAAAAGAGCAAACACGCCGGATGCAATACAATTGCCTGAATGGCGTAAACACAGCAGACACAACGTGGGAGACGACTGAATTTAAGCTGCTAGCGCAGGATGCTGGAACATGCGCGAACCCTGATCCCTAAAGCGTAACGCCAACAGCAGCTACTAGGCAGGGGCCGACTGCTTCACACCATACCTGCAAGGGGACCGTCACCGTCCATCAACAAGACAACCCTAAACCCTTAACCATCCCAAAACCTAGACAACAACCCCGGTCCCTAGCCCTTTTTGCCAAAGCCCCTCGATCTCAATTTCTCAAACCGAAAACTGTATGCCTCCGAACCACAACCCTGAAGCCGAAGTTCCTTACACAATGAATCCCTAGACTTTTTCTGAGGAAGCTTGCAGTGATCCCGAGACACTAAGGCCGAAGTCCTTTGATCCTATGACCCAAGCACAATACTCATACAACCACACACCCTGGACTACAGGCCCAAAGCTCTAACGATTTTATCTTCAAGTATTCCTAAGCCTAATAATATACCTTGTCACTATTCTCTAGCACGTTCTGACGGGGGGTCTTTAGAGGAATATTTGCTCCTTGCAGGGGATCGATTAGGTGGCTATTTGGCTTTTATTTGATCTTTGTTTGGCTCCTAATCGGCCTCTGTTTATGGTGCCCGTTTGGTCCTTATTTGGTTCTCAGTCGGGCCTTAGTTTGTCCCTACTTGGTCTCCGAATGGTCAGGTCTCTGTATGGTTTCCAAATCGGTCTTGACTTGTACTTGTTCCGTCTTTAGTACGCGTAGTTCCTGCCAGGCCCCTTCACTCGGGTCATGAGTTTCGTTCCAAAGTGTTACGGGGTATTTGGTGCGATGTTACGGGTTAGGGAACTTAATTCGGAATCATAAGTCGCTTCGTCCTGAGAAGTCTGTCCCAATTCTGGCCGGTTGTTCGCTGAAGAACCGGTCCCGGATGAGGGTGAATCCCGCCACAAATTTGATCTTTAACTGGACCCAGATACGGGCCAAACTTGGGCTCGAATGATGGAAGGAAACCGGCCCGGATAAGGGCCAACTCCGGGACCCAAATAAGTGCCAAGCAAGGGCCAATTTGGTCCTTAAGCCGGCCCGGATAAGGGCCAAACCCGGCACCCAAATATGGGCCAAATGGGTGGGATTCCTTGGGAATATGCACATTTGGCCCTTATCTGGTGGAAAGGATTTGGCCCTTAGCCGGGCCAGCTTAAGGGCCAAATCTTGCCAAGATTTGGATTTTGCCCTGGCCGGATTTTGCTTGGATTTGTATCGGTGCCAACTTTGGCTTCTACTTGGGCTTTATTTGGTCCCTGCTGCTGCTGCCGGTACTGTCACGGTTGGCGTCGGTGTCTTCTTATTTTCCTATTGTTATCCTTCTTCTTGATCTTCTTGTTGTTGTTGTCATATCCGCGAGGGTGTAGGCACGGTTCTTTACGTGTTGAACTTGTTTAATTGTTTAATCGCACTAGTGATTGGCAGTATATGTTGTCAGCAAGCAGGATGCACGTTGAGGATGACCGTGACGCGTTGACGTTGACCATGACGATAAAGGATACTGCTCTCGCTGCTGTCCCTAAACCAATTTTGCCTAAACTCCGCCCAAGTAAGAACCAGACGAAGGCCCGAATAAGCCCTAAGTAAGGCCCAAACGATGGCCCAAATGAAGGCCCAAGTAAGTCCCAACTGAAGCCCAAATAAGGCCCAAACAGGACCCAAATTCCTGTAAAGACAACGTGATCGAGCACACTAACAAAATATACCCGCACCCCACAAACACCACACCAAATTCTATATCAATTCCAAGCTATTAAGTAATCAGCCAAGCCCTATACATAGCCCTAGTGTAACATGCCCCCCTTCCCCCCTGCAAACCCTAGTCTAATTACTAAGCCACCCTCTATTCGCCCCTAGGACCGATGTCCTGTACAGGTACTCTGCGGAGCGCGGCTTCCCGTTGTAGTTGAAGCCCATAGAGTGCCTAACTTGGACTGCTCATGGGATTCTATATGTTAGGATTCAAGGTTCAGGGACCCCTAATACACGGACCTTTTGTTAGATATCATAGGGAACCCTGTGGATTAGTATTGGCAACGGACCAGGCTGCTTGATTTATTGCCATGTTGAACCCCTCCTGAATGACCAGTTCACGGTGACTTTTCCGACCTAAGCCTAAACGGTCACCCATATAGCCCGCGAGCTGCCTAGCAACGTTTTCCCTCTCCCGACTGCTGGTCCTCCTTGCTGTGTCTAGCTGTAGCTTGCGGTATGAAACTAGCATGCAACTAATTTCTTGTGAACCCGAAACGGCTTGGATCTCAGCCACAACAAACCTAATGGGTGCAGAGAAACCTACACAGTTGTACGATATAACTCCTAACCCCACCCTTCAACCAGCTTCCGCTCCAAGCAGCCCGTGCGCGCCCGCGTCGTGGATGACAGCGACATCGCCCGGTTGGGGGTCGATGTTAAGTTGTCGATCGATGGCGAACTTGTCCTAGGATCAACGGCTGAATGCGAAACCTTATACCAGAACCGCCCCAAATAGAGCGTTGTTTAGTTTTCATGAAGACGAACAAGTGTCGGCGACACACCCTTTGCCGCAGCAGAAACCCTTAATATAGATACCTGCTTAGCAAACCCCCTCTTCAAGTGCATCAACACTCCCCGATGATAATCCTTTTGCAGGTACAGGGGTGGCTATTAACCGGGGGTCTACATTGGATTGTCGACTCTTGTAGAAAACCATCTCGGATCCAGGAAGAACTGAACGCTCCGGAAACCTCTTCCCGATTCGCATCTATCCCTGCACAAAACGCACAACATATTCGCAAAACCATTTACTTGCTTGTGATCACTCCTAGGCCCCTTACCAAGCCAAAATCCAGCAACGGTCGTCTTACACGCTCTGAACCACACAAGGACCCTCGAAAAACAATCAATTCCTAAGCCTGAGAACCATCGTCGCGAAGGACCAAGTAACTTACCGGGGCGGTCGGGCTAGCTTTGTGTTTAGGGTTTAGCGTTTGGGGCTTATAAGGGGTGTTGGAACCGTCGTCAACTCCAAACTCCGACCCGTGCTGAGATGCGTTGTTCTCGCAAAGCCCGCCAACCACGTCGTAAACGCCGGTTTGCGTGATCAAGTCCTGGAGGTCATCTTACACTATACAATAAACTGGCCCTTAAGTCAGGGTTTAGGGTCTGTTCTATTCAATTATGTTCTCTTCTGTTCTCTCATATTGTTTTTTCTTTTTATCAGGAACAGAACCGCTGCAAAAGTCTAAATCTCGTTCGAAGGTGCATGAGCCAAGTCCGGACGTGCACAAGGGCAAGAAGCACGGAACAGGATTTCGGGGTGTACTAGACTGTACGACAGTCGTAATAAGGAACCCTCAGGAATAGTATTCTGTTTCACTTTTAAGGCTTCGTTGTGCAGTTTCGAACAAATATGGTTCCGGGTGCCTTTGAGACAACACTCAGCTATAATAGGAACACGACCCCGAAACCTTTCTCAATCTTAGACAGCCTCATTAGAAACACCTCATCTTAATCCGAAAAGAAGCCTGATTGCAATATTTCGCAACCCGAAAAAGCGCTGCAAGACCACCAAAGCCCACAGCCCATACCCAGCGCGTGTCGCTCCGAGACCTGTCCTTGCTGTTATCCGGCATCGCTGCATCCTGAGGCTGGTTCCAAATCAGAGGGCCCGAAGTACCTAAACGTCTAAGCAGGATACACAGTGCCGAAACGAACGTACCAACGCACCAGCAAGTTCATGAACACACCGGTATACATATATAGATTAGAGGGAGAGATGTACATGTATGAGGCATGGAATTTCGCAAGACTTAGAACGGCAGTCTGCATGTCTGCTGTTCGTGCCGACATGAGGCCTCATTGGTGCTTGAAGGGTTGGGGCTTACGGTTTTTGCGTTGGAGCTTATAATGGTTCATGATACGCCTTGACGTTTAGCGATGGTCGGGTGAGGAGACTCAGACTCAGCACTTCGAGTTGCACGAGATACGGTCATGGCCTGATTGATTACTTCCACCCCGCCCCTCGCCGTCTAGGGCGGCTATCCGTCAAACAAAACACAACTTCTTGATCATGGAATGAGCAAATTGGAGGGCGTGTATGTCGTAGGTCTCTAGCATGCAAAGCGGCGAGAAGGCTCAGACCTCTGAGGTATCCGGAGGATCGGGGCCAAAGCTACACGGCACGGGAACTTTGCCTGCTGGGGTTGCCCCGGAAGCCCAGCTTAACTAGTCAGTAGGTCTTGGGGTCCGATGAACAAAGAAGTATGTAACCATGGCATCGCAACCCAGGAGAAGCGGTTGGAGGTGTATAACCGGGCATCAAGCCTTGGGCATCATCATTTGTGCATTGAGACCTCAAGAACTCTTGCTGGGTGGAGGTTTAGACCCGCTCGTGAAGACCCTGAAAAATATTTCGAAGGCTTGTATGGGGCTATATCAGGGTGCTGCACGGATGCTTTCTCAGGAACTTGAGTCGCCAGAAAGTATGCAACGACAATACCAAACGTCTACAGCTCGTACCAAAAGCCCTTTTGTAGAGCCGCCAAAAACTCCTGAAATCAAAAAACACGTGCAAATAACACACCACATGACAACCCCTTAGAAACCCTTTACCTGCGCCCTAGACCATGAGCCGTCTAGAACCCAGGAAGCCGTGGCCTTCTTCGGCAAACCTGGAACCGGATCCGGGTTTCGCACCACCTGGTTTAGGGGTTTAGGGGTTTAAGGTTCAGGGGTTTAGGGTTTAGGGGTTTAGGGTTTAGGGTTTAGGGGTTTGGGGGTTTAGGGGTTTAGGGGTTTAGGGTGAAGGTCGGTGGGCTCGGAGAAGCTCGACTTCATGTGTCACGGCGTGGTGTATCTAACTCATCATGGCAGTTTCTGTTGATATTATTACATGACTTGGGTATTGTCTTACATTCAGAGCTTTTGAACGGTTGAGTTGTCTTTGAAGCTTTCTCATCTCGGGTAAGATGTCCAGACTACAAGTTCTAAGATGGCTTTCAGATGTGTTCTGCGACGGTCTCATAGTTGTCGTGGAAGATTTAAGAGAATCGTGTGATGGTGGGAGGGGTGTTTAGGAATTAGAATTAGGCTTCAGCCATGGCTTTTTGGTTTTGAGATCGGGGTGTGGCTTTGAGCATCGTGATATGCCCTTTGTGTTTGATAGTGGTACCGTTGCTCTCGACGACTCTGCTGTTCCTGCTCATGGGTTGGGGCTTTGCGAATTGTTCAGTTCAAAGCTTCAATCGATTGGGCTGGTTCGTATATTTAGTATATTGGTTACTCGACGTTGTCATGCCGACAAGCCCGTGCTTGACTAGTAGGTGCCATCCAAGAAGTCAAAATACAACTACCCTCTAAACAAGTAGCGTGCTCGAGGGCCAAGCCCGAAGTGGTAGCAAGGGCTTACAGCAAATACAACTGAGTAGTTTTCTAAATTAGGGTCCCTTTGGTGCCGTACTATACGCGGGACTTAAAATGGGGTCCTAATTTAGAGAACTACCCAAATTCTGGAGTCAAATAAGCCCACAACTAGACCAAATCTCATGAGAAATCAGACTCAACAATGCTTGAAGCTTGAGCTGCCCCACGTCCCAAGGGAAGCCCCCGCACAGCCAGGAGACGGTGATGTGGTGGTAGGCATTGTACATGCCAGGCCGCATCAAGTTGGCCTAGTCCCATCTCTAGGAAGAGCCATTGGGGTCTGTTTTCCCCTAACCCTTCAGCTGCGACCCGGGGCTCTGTGAGGTTTACGACTATCCAGTTCGAGGCTTGGGGCTTTAGGGATGTAGGGTTGAAGGACCGGGGATCTGAAGCTTCGGGTTCTGAGCTTCTGGGGCTTCGGGCTCAGGAGGTTCTAGGCTTCGCATGTTTTTTATATGGGAGTTTCCGAAAAGAAGGGGTACCTTATTCTGAAGTCCTTATAGCAAGGATCCTATTATTTCGGGTGCTATATTAGGGTCCCCTATTCTCGGAAACCCCCATATACCATCCTTCATGCGCCGACCCCTCTCTGCCCCTCGAAAAGCACAACTTCCAACTGGGTCCCCCACCCCCTTGTAGACCCTTCAAGGAACCCGTATAGACTCCTAAAGGAACCCCCATAGATCCCTTAAAGGAACCCGTAAGCTTCGGCCGCCTTAAATTCGGCGACCTTCCATGCCTCCTGAGCTACCTATACTCAGTTTCCTGGCGCGAAAGTAGATCTTGACCTCTGCGGGGTGGAGCGGGATATCATCACCCCCAAAGGGCTAAAGGTTACCCACAATACTAGGGCAGAATACTCAACTGTAGATTCGTAATAAGGAAAAAATAAACCCTGGAACCCCGATTAGCCTTCTGCCTTAGGCCCAGGCCATGCAAGCGTCCACGCCCACGTAGTTCTTGTAGATCTTCCTCAGGCATGTAAGCACCCTAAACCGTACAGAGCTTGGATTTTAGATCCGATACGCTAGACAAGTAAACCCCACACCTTATAAGCCCTTAAGGCCTGAACCCTAAGCTCGCAACGCCTTCATTGAGCACTTAAAGCCTAACCCTTAAGAGCGCCAGAAGCCAGGGTGGAGTGGTTTCCTCGCGCGTTTACTCAGGTGATCATGTCAAGGGTGCAGATACTTTTAGGTCCAGAGTAGGGGTTCGCAGTTCCTGGCCTAGGAGTTGGGGGGAGATTCTAAGAAGACTATACAAGGCTCGTGAATTGGAGAGCTCATAGGGTGGCTGGTTGAAGAGAAAGCTCAAAACCTGGATAAAGCAAATCGGCAGTTTACCATACCCTAAACCCCAACCCTCAACCCCTAAACAAGGGAAGCCTCAAACCCCCAAAGTTTTAGGGCTTAGGGTTTAGGGTTAGAGTTTAGGGTTTAGGGTTCCCTATGCCCCCTAAACCCTAAATCCTCAACGCTAGAAAAGGAAGTGGGAAACTTCGAAGCCCAGGGTCTTCCGATGAACCACGCGCGTGAAGAGCAGGCCGCTGGGCCCTCGAAAGCGGCGCTGGGGGAAGCTGAGGGTTGGACGGGGGATGTTGTGCCTGGGGGGTAGGGTTTAGGGTTTAGGGTTTAGGGTTTAGGGTAGGATTTTTCCCCTGGATTTAGGATTTACGGTGTGGGCCTAAAGTTGGGGGTTGAGATCTGGCCATGGATTAGGTTTTAGGGTTTAGGGATCCGGGTGTAGGGTTTGAAAGTTTGAAAGGGACCGTTGCCTCGCCTGGCCAGGACGAAAGGGACTAGGATTTGCGGCTTAGGGAAAAGGCTGCAGGGCTTGTAGAGTTTATGAACTTATAGGGCTGACGATAGGGTTTATGGGATATAGGGTTCTTAGGCAGGGCTCAGGTCGAGGATGGAGGGCTCTTTGAGGTGATATTAGGTTACATGGTTTTCCACACGGCTCAATGTCTCGTCTTAATATTACGGCTACGAGTTCCAACTGGCTTTGACACAGGATTTCCGTGCTAGTATTAGGGGTTTAGGGTTTAGGGGTTTAGGGTTTAGGGGTTTAGGGGTTTAGGGGTTTAGGGTTTAGGGACCCCTAAACTCGAGACCTTTAAACCCCAAGACATTGGACCCTCCTACCTTGGGTATCCGTCTCCATATAGTTGGTCTTCATTTTGCTCGTCGCGCATCTCTGTTTGAAACCCTTCAAAACAGATACCAGACAGCCGACGCAAAATATATGGTAGTCAGAAAGTGTAAGAGACCCGCAAGCATTGTCAAGAAATGGATTCTTGTCATAAGCACAACCGAACAAGCTCCCCATAACTTCAAAACCACACAATGTCTTACTATTGATTTGGGAATTTCTGAAAATAGGGGGTGCCTTATGTTGGAGGTCCTTATCATAAGGATCCTACTGTTTAGGGCACTACATCAATCCCCCCCTTTTCGGAATTCTTCGGCTGCCCGGGAGGGACCGGCCTGTGATGTAGCGACCACACTCTGTGACCACCCGGACAGCACCCAAGTTCTTGTTCGTGATCAGCTCCTTCGGCTGCATGGAACTGGCTCAGCAAAGGGAGCCTAGGGTTTAGGGTTTAGGGTTTAGGAGCCCTAACCCCCCAGGTACCTACTACAGAGGGTACTAGAGCCCTTATAGGGCCCTATATACCAGGTACCTGGAGGGTTAGGATAGCACACTAGGCGCACTGCCGACTTCTCGGGGGAAGCACGCATCATTTCAAGCAGAGACAGACCCTGTTCATCCACTTCGCCACACCGACAGAAGCAGCAGTGACAAGAAGAATAACACCGAAACTGAGGAACACCACGGAATTGTAAAAAGCCATTTCAGCATATACATCCAGAGGCTTTACTGCTCCTTGTAAATCTCATGGATGCCGGCTCCGACAGCTTTCACATCGATGATGTTCTCCTGTTCAGGGGGTTTCATGAAAGGCCTGCGAGGCCTCAGGCTTCTGCTTCTGAAAAGTGGCGTTCAGGTCACACGGTTCAGTTCAGTCTCGAGTTATTCAGGGTTCAGGTTTAGGCTAGGTGTTTGGGAAGTACCTTTGAGAGGATCATGCAAGGGTCAAACTACAAGTACGAATGACCCATGTAGGTAGTAGTTTGTGGCTTGGAGTGACTGGGCCCGACGGCTGAGAGCCCGGCACCCCCACATTGTAAACTTGGGGTTGAGTACACGAGTGTTGCTTGCCATGGAGATGGAGATAGACCGGAGGAGCTTACAGTTCGTAGGGCCTCTTGCAGATGAATTTCGTATGTTGGGATGCCAGGTGCGTGCGTGCCAGCCTTTCCCAAAGACTACACCAGCCATCCATCGAAGCTGTGGCCCGGCTGACAAGCTCTCAAGCTACAGCTTCGGATTTAGAACAGTTCTTCGGAGCTTAGAACCCGACAGTTTCGTCGCACGGAAAACACCGAATACATGCACCCCCTAAAGTTGGTTCGCATGGGAGAAGACTGACGGCATATCAGAGCATGTAACAGGCCGAAGCACTGAAGACATCAAGCTTGCGACAGGGACCAACTTAATTGAAAGTGTACCCTGAAACCTCAAACCCTAAACCCTAAACCTCAAACCCTAAACCCTAAACCCTAAACCCTATACCCTAAACCTTCAACCCAACGTTTAGAACTTCGGCTTTGAGCTGGAGCCCTGCCAACTGCTAAAAGCACGCGGCTGGGAGATTCCGGCCAATATGGGGGGCTTAACCTTAAGACTTAGAGCAGGGTTCTGAAGTACGTCTACTACAGCTATATGATTAAGGACCCCTATACGGATAGTTTTGGTAAGTATCCATGTGCAGGTATATTATCGGCCTCCGGACGGTAGGGGATACCGAAGCCACCGCCCAAGTTAACCAGCTCAATGTTGATGCCCAGCTTCTCCTGCCGAGATTCAGGGCTTAGGGATTTGGGGTTAAAGCCGAAATAATGGTTCTGCTGGGTTGCTTGTAGGTTCAGGCGTTGTGCGCTGGAGCTTCTGGATTCTTTAAAAACTCAAAAAAATTAAACCTAGCAAACCAGGAAGCCCTGGAACCCCTGCACGCAATCTACATCCTAAACCCCTTCTTTGCGTTAAGAGTTGGGTCATTGGGTCAATGAGCATGTGAGGGAAACCAGAATTCTGCAAGCGCAAATTCTTCTCACCAACAGTTCTTGATCATGAGTATGAACTGTAGGGATCAAGGCTTATAAGATGTTGGGATCGCTTTCTTGATTTGATTTCACGGGACACCAAGAACCGTTGTTCAATGGACTTCCTCTGACAGAAGTCCAACCAGTGTTTGCCATCGGCTCTGTCGCCAGCATCTGCTTCTCGTTTGCCTCCAGAAGGTCGACTTTGTGCTGGAGGCATTCCTCTACTGCGATGAAGACCTGCTTCTTCTGATCGATGAGGGTCTTGCAGACACCACCGGAATGGCCACGACTGGCTGTGCGAGGTCCTTTTTTGCAGGATTCCCTTAAAACGCATAAGACCGAAACCCCAGGCCCTACACCCAGTTGAGGCTAAGATCCTGAACCAAAGCTCGCATCCATTGCAATCAGCATAGAGATCTTCCGGCACAATACGTACTGTATTTCTTTAAGAAAAGGAACTCTACGGACTAGTATTGATAGCAATTCCGAGGCCTGTTTCGTACCCAAGTTTGAACCCTAAACCTAAACCCCTAAACCCTAAACCCTAAACCGCTAAACCCTAAACCCTAAACCCCTAAACCCTAAACCCTAAACCCTAAACCCCTAAACCCTAAACCTCCTAGGTGCCGCCTTGATGGATCCAACGAGGCCGAAAAGCATTCGAGCAGTCTCCAACAGCTCTTGGGCCTGGCTCCGGCTTGGGGTTTAGGGTTTAGGGTTTGAAGGGTTTAGGATTTATAGGGTTTAGGGTTGAGGGTTTAGGGTTTAGGGAGCTGAGGGTTTAGGGTTTAGGGTTTAGGGAGCTGAGGGTTTAGGGTTTAGGGCTGAGGGTTTAGAGGTTTTTGGCCTCCTACTTAGCAAGGACGTGCCCGAAATTGCAGGGTAATGTGCTGTCGTTTAGAGGTTTAGGGTGAAGGGTTTATAGGGCGTTTACATAGGGTCACGGGGACACCCCACGGTTTTGGGAAGGTGACTTCAAGCCGGTGTGTGCTTCCAGGATGCTGCCTAGCTCTCGGGGAAGGGCTCTATGTCTATATATATATATATATATATATGGATATATGGTCGGACGTGTAATGTTGACTGCAAGCAAAAGAGAGGTTTGTATATTTTTGTTTACATAAGTCGTGTCTGGGCTTGCGGGTGGTTGAAGCTGAGGTGTCCCAGTGCAGGGTCAGCTGACCCTTGGTAATGACCTACTGATGTGTGTGGTTTGCAATTTGCAGAAACCCTGAACCCCTAAACGCTAGATACTACACCCTGATCCCTGAACCACAAAACCCCAAGCCCCCGACCCCCCAACTACTTGTGGTTCAGGGTCCCAGGGGTTGTGCTTTTTTTTCGGCCCCGAGCCCGACCGCTCAGCCCTAGGTCTCCCAACCCGAAACTTCAAAAAACCTTTAACATCGCATCTTTTCGTAACTATATATATATATATACATACATGCATGTATGCATGCACGTACGAATGTACAGGGAGAGGGAGGCACGCCAAATTTTAGCATACATCCCTACATCCTAAACCCTTACCGAGTCAGTCTCGACCTTCAGGCAGTTCGACACGACCATCGCATGGAGCCCAAAGCGCTTGACTCCAAGATCCCGGCCTCGGGATAAGCAAAACAAACAAAGCACATCGAAGCTACACCAAACACCCCTGAAGCTAAGGGTTGCAAGAGCGTTGTTCAGGCAATCTACAAGGTCGGTATAAGGTTGTCTAGGGCTGTGTGGGGTTTAGTGTAGGCTTTCTTCAAACACGGGCTTATGCTATGATTATGAGAAGGGACCTTAGCAATAATTCCTTAGCAGTAATTCGTGTTACTACTTATTCGGATTTCTATATACTACCCAAACATAGATCAATCAAGGCTTCATACGGTTTCTATCAGGGTACTACCCATGGCTCCAGGAGGGCCTTACACGGCTGCCATAGTAGGCATTTTGGGAGTGTGGGGCTCTATTTGAAAGGATCCAGGTTTTTTGGACTGTAAAATAACTAGTCTCTATAATCTCCCTAAACCCTAAAAGCGTAAACCCTAAAACCCTAAATCCTAAATAATAAACCCTGAATCCTTGTTTGAAAGGATCAAGGGACATAGTAACCAGTGCTGAAAGGCGGATAACTAGACTTATAATCACTTATGACCCGGGTGAAGACACAAATAACCATACTTACTACGTCCCATGCTCCCCCAAGTGGGATTCAAAGAGTGGGGTTATGGACCCCTACGCGGAACCCGAAACCTACTAGAGCCTAGACCCTAAATCCTAAACCCTAAAAGCCAAAATCCCTAGAGACCTTGGCCGAAACCCGACCCGAGATCCAAAACGGAGACTAATTTTGAGGGTTTAAAATTTAAGGCTTCGGGTAAATAATGCCTGCCCTGTCGTACTCGGTAACTTTGGTAGGATAGCCTGTTCAGCTCAAAACCCTCCGCCCTTTTCAGCATGGGCTTGGATTGTGTGCCAGCGAATACACCTCAACAGCAGGGCCTTCTCGTNNCAACCGGAGGAGTGACAGAAACATAAGCATCCCTCCGCCCTTTTGCAACGTCCTTGTCAGACCTCGCCCTAAACCCTGAACCCTAGAGACTCTGGGTTCAACTCATGAGCGCTTGTCTCAAGAAGCCTAAGCCCTACACTCCCAAACCTTAAACCGACCCGTAAAACCTGGACACAGAAGGGGCCTTCGTACTAGATCTTCTGACCCCCCCAATTTCAGCCTGTGAAAACTGGGCCAACCAACCTTGAACTCTTCGCTTCCTCGAACTAATCCTGGGCTTCCTCTCGTCTCAAGTCTTATAAACTCAACACTAAACATATTATAGGGGAAAAAATATTTTTTCCCCTATAATATGTTTAGTACTAGTCTCAAGTCTTATAAACCCAACACTTCCATAAACTGTACACACTGGTGTTCATGCGTGGTCTCAGATATCTTAAACCACTCTTCTAAGCATTCAAGCCTTAAGCTAGTATGTTGCCCCATTCATTCCCATAGCCCCTCAGAGATCCCTGTTCAAACTATCTCGGCGTCTTTATCACAGCCGATGGAGTCCAGGGGCATTTCTTGTACCCGGCGAAGAGTTGGTCCAAGGTGGTGCCAAACTTGGCCTCCTTCGGGTCCTCGGTAAGCTTGCGGGAAAATGCGACTATAGTCACCCTATAGCAATGATTCAGACCACTATACTTCTGGTGTTCTCGATTTGAGAGTCGCAGCTTTTTTTGCGAGTCACATCTCGAACCGGTGCCCGGGAAGACCTACCCCAAGAAGCTAACCCCAGGCATATCTTGAGGCGGAGTTAAGCGGGTTAGGGCTCAGGGGGTTTAGGCCGTACGGTTTACGGTTGTAGAGCTTGGGTTTGAGGGCTTATAGGATTTTGGTGCTAAAACGGGCACATGATCCCAAGAAACTCGCAAGAGCTCTGAAGCCTAGAGGACGAGAAAACGAAACCTATCCCAATCAGAACAAGACCTGCGTTGTAAGGTAGGTCATCACCTCCCGAACCAAACCCCGTAAACCCGCAAAACCACCAAGAGTGTCTAGCATTCAACCAGCCCTCTTCGGATGCCCCTCTGCAGCTGATACTTTTTTGCTTCATCGAAATACTTAATTTAACACACAACCCGTGTGATGGTTTTCAGGTTTGGTGTTTCGGGGCACGTAGGGCAAAGGCTTTCGGGCTTGACGTTGGGGTTTAGTCCGTGGGGCTTCCTAGGGTTTCCCGCCTCCTTGGGATACTGTAGCGTTTACTGCTTTTTTTTCAAGGGTATAAATATAGGGCTTCGGATTTTGCATTTACTTCTTGTACGCTAAGCCCTAGCCGCCGATCAGGCTTAATTCACTCGAGTCCGCAGACCTAATCATGGAGAGAGTATTGACTGGGCCTATTGGTTTGACATCCTGCGGGTGAGAATCGAACCTTGCAAACCCTACGTGCCGACAAAAGCTGAGCCCCGAGCCCTCGCAAGCCACAAACCTGTCCAAAACAGCTGGTTCTTTAATTTAAATCAGAAGACTCGAACCCCCCGATTTCAGAGTTTTTTCTATCATACTTTCATCCCTATTAAAACCTCTTTTCGGCAAAGTTTGTCATCAGGCATCTACAGTATGGCCTAACTTATCACGGGGCAAGCGCGGTCTCTGAAGACTCGAATCCTCCAAAGACGACGCAGCAACCCTGAAATTCCTCCGAGCAGCGCCAATCAGAACGTTGCCAGTTCGCGTTGGCCCGGGATTGTACCGAAAACCTGGGTCAAACCAGTCCCAGAGCCCCAAAAGCCTAAACTCTACACCCTAAACACCCAAAAACTCTCCACACAAAAACCTAAAGTAGGTTCGGGTACGAAGCCTACGGTCTGGGTTTTCGGCATACGCGAAAGTCCAGGGTAGAGATGTCGGGAACCCGACCTGCCAGAATGCTCGCGGCCCTGCACTCTTGAGACAGTAAGGCTTGTCGTCTCTGGGAAATTCATACGGGTTGTGGGCCTCACAGGAAGTGACAAATGTGGTGACAGGTGCCTTGATTTCGGCTATGGGTAGCTGTCTCAAATCATGTCCTAGCATACTAGTATCCGAGCTGGCGAAGGCCCCTGATCCGCTGAAGGCAAATTAAATCAGTTAAGGTCATAACGTATTAGGGTATGCGCGAGCCTTAGCTGGAGACCCCCGTCCCTACGTAGCGAAAGATGGAACCGAAACATCGGAGCCCCGAACTCATCCGGAAACCTCGAAGACCAAAAAAGCCGCACTCCGTTGAAGTACCCTAATACCCGACCAACATGCTATGGTGCTGCTACAGTTGACCCTTGCCCTCACCCTAAAAGTTGCACCTCGTCTTAACCCCAAACCCAAACCCGAAAACCGGAAGACTTGGCACTGCAGATATGGTCCGAAAGGGACACGCGGAAGCAACACACGCCCCCCCCCCCTCCCCCCAAAAAAAAAGGAAAACAGCACAACATATCCTTGCAACGGACCTTACCCAACCCTTTGCGAGGGCAAGACTCCGAGTCCACAAGCCCGTGAAAGCGCCGCAACAACAACACCCCCAGATGCCCCTCTGCTGGGACAGAGCAACTCACTAGCTCAGGCAGTCCATCTTGCTCGCTCCTGAGCATTGTGACTCTGATTGTTACTTCGATACTTTCCTTCTTCTTATTAGCATAATTATGTTTATCATCAGGGCTATTGTAATCCTCACTCCTGAGCATCATCCTTAGCGTTCAGGAGGCCCTGCAAAATCGGCTACCTTCGAACCATAATCGCAACTATTCGCTATTCAGACACAACCTTTGCAGAGATCCATTATATAGGTACCTGGGCTGTAGGTTCAGGCCAAAAGGGGTGTAGTTTTTGTATTCTCTTCGCTGGAGCTTATGCTTGGCTCTGTTTTTTGATGGCTCCGGGTGATTGTACTATAATCGCAGTGCGGAAACCCCACAATAAATAAATAGTATTGGTAACTATTCAGGCCCCTATATTAGTCAGAAGCCCACTGCGAAACTGTGCCTGGGTGAAGGAGCGGGGGGGCTCGGCTTGAATGTTGCGGAACGGCACTCTCTCTGTGGACATATGGGCGCCACTTCTCTCTATCCCCTTCGAAGGTTTAGCAAAAACACATTTTCGGGGCCTATATGGATATAAATCGTAGACAAGAAGCCACGGCCCCCCAAAACGGAAAAGCAACAAACAAGCACCAAAAACTTTCTGAAATAGTTACTTTGGCCCCAATATACATACAGTTACAAACTTAAAACCGAATGCCAAAACAAAAAGTCTGAGCTCAAAGTGATGAAACCCAACACCCCAAACCCACAGCGCACGGCCGCGAAGCAAAGCCATGGCTCAGGAACTCCACGTGGGAGATGTCGTCCAAGTTGACGATGGCATTCAACTCCTAGAGGCTTCAGCGCTTGGGGTTCCTTGAAATCAAAGGGCTCTCGGTGTTGGGTTTTGGGCGTATAAGGGTTCTGCAGAGGGTTACTGTAGATTACAAAAAGGATCCGATCACATGCTTGCGGAACTGAGGGTCTGCAGGGATTTAGACTCGAGGGGCAGCAGCAAAGCTGAAACAGCTCTGAATGTTTGTTCAAGCTTGGACATATGCATTTTGGAGCCATGGAAACCAAATTAAAGCATTTTCGCTGCGATTTTCGGGTACGGGGACGGCATTGAGCTCCGCTCCGGACTTGGTGAAACCAAGGCCAAATGTGTTTGGCAGGCCTTGGGAAGTGCAGCTGGGCTCGGCCGGAGGCTTCCCAAGCTCGATTTGGGACTCGGAGATTGGGGTTCCTACACGGGTTCTTCGGGGTGTTGAGGCTTGTAGGGTTTCGGCTTCGGTATTCAGGTTTTTGGATTCAAGGAAGCCAACCTTGGCTTGAGGCTCTAGGGTTCAAGAGGCTTTAGGTTCTTTTGTTTAAAGGGCTTCGGGTTACAAGAGTTTCAACTGCAGTTTTCGGCTTTGGGCCGGACAAGGTGTTGGTTTTGTTTGAGAGGCCGAGACCACTAGAGTAGACCGTGCTTACATGAGGGATGTCGGAACAACTTATTGTTAAAATTTATTGAGGCATGGGTGTTGGCATTATGGGGACCAGCACGACATTACCGGAGCATGTCATCATGTGAATTACAGCGAAACCCGGTCGTCCATTTACGTTGCCTAGCAGCGATTGTGGGTGGGATGTTATCAAAGGCCCAAGCCCAAACCCTATAACCCTAAACCTTTACCAAACCCTACACGGTAAACCCCTTGTAATACCGACCTAACTTTACACCCTTGTAAACCCTGCATCTTAAATAATAAATCATAGACCCTAAGTCACTGTACATCCTGCACCCCAAAGCTAAAAAAAACTGCACTGTACACCCTACCCTTAAAACCTACACTCCAAGCCGAACCTATTAGCATGGGAAGGGCTCCTTTGCTTTTTTGTACTCCTTCAGAGGGGTGTTGTTGCTGGTGAACATGATCTCATCACCTTTGCACGGGCATGCTTAGTCTATTTACATTCGTCTTCCGGGGGTCTAGGGGAGGAGGTTCAGGCTTGGGAAACATGAATCACAAAAACGACGGAGAAGCGAACACACCCTAAGCCTCTTCGCAATCCCGACATCTTCCTTCAAACATGGCTACTTGTTCCTGCCTTCCTGCCGTTCTGTGTTGAAGTTGAAGGAGGGCCCAACAAAAATGTAGTACGACAGTGGAATCTAGCAAATCTGCATCATGCAGACGCCGCCCTAGACTCTCCAAGCTCTAAATCCCTACATCCCCCAGGCTCACCCAAACCCCTTGAGCCGAAAGCTCATGCACCACACCACGAAAAAGGCCGAGTTTGGCGACATCCAAATTTGAAGCCCCGTAACGAATCCCAAACTAAACTACGAAGATCCTGCGTGGACCCTACAATATCCACCGCGCCAAAGTTTCAATGTATGTATGCATACATAGATAGGAGTTGGTAATGTCCGTAAAGTGCAAGTTCAGTCATGAAGCCGGCCACAGCTAAGTACGTCTTCGGTGTGGGGTTCTATACGGATAGGCCCTATGCCTAAACCCTAACACCTTTACAGCCGAAAATCTTACAAGTGTGGAAAACCGATGGGTGAGGCTCAAAGTCTACAGCTACTAGCTATAAGTGAAAAGAATACACGGAATTCTATCTATCTATCTATCTATCTATCTATCTATCTATCTATCTATCTATATATATATATATAAACAGATTTACGTGTATATATTTATATATAGACATAGGAACTTGCTTCAGATTCTAATTCTTAATGTATATGCACACGACACATGAAAACATATATATATATATATATATATATACATACATACATACATACATACATACATACATACATACATACACAGATAGTGGCGCCGTGCTTTTAGGGTTCAAGTTGCAACTTGCCCTTTCCTGTGGAAGAACACCGCCCAAACAAGCATACAACAGGCACTTGCCGGCAGAACCCACAGGTACAACCCTACAGGCCGGTATAAGACTTGTGTAACGGAGCTTGCGGCCGCAAGATTTGAAATCGATGGGAAGCCAGAAATCGCACTCTCAAGCTCCTTCAGCCCCAAACCTTCCCGCGCTAAACACCCAACTCCAAAACGCAACCCTGCAACTCTAAATAAGGCAACCCCTTAGACCCTAAGCCCAAAGCTTCAAGCCTGTATACTGGAAACTCTCATCTTGAAACCGATGTGCCTTTGAGACCCATCTTCTCAGAGAGGATCAACTCCTCAGAGCGGCTCTGCAGGTTCGAGGTTTGGTCTTCTAGGTTCCCGAGTGACAGCTTAATAATAAGGGTACCCTTTTTTCGGTTCTTCATTTTTGATAAGGGAGCCACACAATAAAAAGGGCAAAAGGGTACTACTCAGGAACCTAGTCTTTCAAAACCCAAACCATCGACCTCATGGGTTCTGTGCCCCCTGGCGAAAGGTCCAAGATGCTTGTGAAAAGGTTGTATAGAGGTGGCTCCTTGGATCGTGCTGTACAGGACCCTCAATCCAAAATGTTTAAAAGCTTCCCAAGGACAGAATGAGAGAATTCAGATCATCGTATCTCCCGCCTCTTCCGCTTAAACTGCCCTTCACTGTAAAACGGAGGGTAGGTTGTGGGTTTAGGGTGTAAAACTAAGGGTTTTAAGGTTTCCAACAAGGCTTCGATGCGATCCCCAGCCCTCAGGTGGAATACAGCCGGAACCCCACACCACTGAAACGTAAAGCTCCAAACCCTGAACCCCGGCAAACCTTTAGTGCCGCCATACTCCCTGAACCCAAACGCCGCAAGCCTAATGTGGGGATCGGAACAATCAGACTCAATCCTCCAGTATAGTACACGTGGGCTGGAAGATTGAGACCAGCAAATCGCTAAGTTACGAGGGTGCTTTGCAAAACACACTTCTACACTGCAGCCGAAGTCTAAGCCTGACTAACGAGACACCTGTACTTAAACCAGAGACAGTCTATAGTTATACTCTGGATGTACGCCGAAGCTTTATTCCGGCTCCGATCGGGCCCCCTGTACTAATTTGTGCATCAGTACTTGTGCAATCGCCTGAATGGACACCCTAAACTCTCCACCCCAAACCCTAAACCCTAAACCCTAAACCCTCAAAGCCCTAAACAGCCGACCCTAAACCCTAAACCCCAAAGCCCCAAACCCCTCAAAGCCCTAAACAGCCGACCCTAATACCCAAAGCCGGGTGTCGCTGATCGAGCTGCAGTCGGCTCCGCAGCCTTCCTCCTTCAAAACTTGCCTCGAGGTCTCCCTTAAGGGAATTTAGGGGTTTAGGGTTTAGGGTTTAAGGGAATTTAGGGCTTGTTATGAAGGGTTTAGGGTTTAGGGTCTCCGTTAAGGGAATTTAGGGCTTGTTATAAAGGTTTAGGGTTTAGGGTCTCCCTTGAGGCAATTTATAGGGCTTGCTATAAAGGGTTTAGGGTTTAGGGTCTCCCTTAGGGGAATTTAGGGCTTGTTATAAAGGGTTTAGGGTTTAGGGTCTCCCTTAAGGGAATTTATAGGGCTTGTTATAAAGGGTTTAGGGTTTAGGGTCTCCCTTAAGGGAATTTATAGGGCTTGTTATAAAAGGTTTAGGGTTTAGGGTCTCCCTTAAGGGAATTTAAGGCTTGTTATACAGGGTGCTATACTCCCTCAAATCTTGCCTCGAGCTCTCATAAGGGAGTTTCGGGTTTGTTATAAAAGGTACTAGAATGGGTCTCCTGCTTCAAGACTTGCTTCCAGGCCTCTTATTCAGGAATATAAACTTTTGTTCTTATACAGGGTACTATATAGGGTCTCCTCCTTCAAAGCCTCCATCTCTCTTGAGGGTATTTAGGTTTAGGACTTAGGGGTCATTTTGCAGGGGTGAAGGGTTTAGGGGTCGCTGTCAACGGTACTACGAAAGGTCTCCTCCTTCAAGACTTGCCCCAAGCTCTCTTAAGGTCTTAAGGGTTTATGTAGAAGTGCTAAGACGTTAATAACGAGGGGTACTACAAGGACAAGGGTTTAGGGTTCAGGGTCAGAGGTACTATGAAGTGTACTCTAAGGGATACTCTCAAGGATGTCTCCTCAAAGCGTGTCTTTGCTTATTGCTTGTTTGTTTGTCGGTTGGTTCCGAAGGGTTTTTAGGGTTTAGGGCACTGCGCAAAGAGTAGAACCCACCCAAAGCAGGTACCGTTTTGAAGGGTCCCAGGTTGTAGATACTTTCAAAGCCCAGGCTCGCCTCAGAATCCTAATCTAGGAACCCGGTTAAGAAACCCTGGGTCTTTAATAGGGTTCTTTATATGAGTTCTAGTATTTCGGGGTTATTGGGCCAGGCTTTCTTAATCAGTTCCTAAATTACATGGTGCAGGTTTGCCTTCCGAGCATTAGCATGCGGGGTCTGGGTGTTGAAGGTGGCGGGGCTTTCCTGAAACTCCGAGCAAGCCCTATAACCCCGTAAACCTGAGGCCAGAAACCTATGAATTCACTTGGGGGCCCGACATCTTTAGTCGGCACTTGCTGTCCGCTAGTTGGAGTGTTAGGGGCACGAAAACACCACCCACATGATGTGCGTCCTCCTGTCCTTAAGGCCTTACTAGACCCTGGCCCATAATGCTTTTTACTCTACTGGTTGAGGGTTTAGGGTTCCTCTTTTTTGAGAAGTTTAGGGTTTATAGGTCGCCCTGAGCTTCGAAAATTCAAGATCTCAGAAACAACTCACTTTCATCAAGGTTGGCTCAGAGTTTATCGGTTTAGGGTTGGCTTTGTCCAAGCTGCATGATGTGCGGATTGGGTGTAGCCTTGACAGCGAAGTGGTTCCTCGGATCCAGCATATATGGCCACAGGGTTGAGCAATGAGGGTTTTGTGGGCTACGGTTTTAGATTCAGATTTTTAGAAAGTCATACGTGAGCCAATGGCAGCCAACATGCGAGCTTGACAGTCAGAGTGTGCCTGTATACAAAAACGAGTTTTTGGTGACAAGTATGCGGCAGGGTTTAGGATAGCCCTGTAGAGTAAGTCACTCTTCCACGAAGATCCGACACGGTTTCAAAAAACTTCCAACAACTTCCAGGAAGCCAGACCCTCCCAAGCCCCTAAACCATAAACCCTAAGCCCTCTTGAGTGCTCGGATCATCTCGGATCTTAAATCATTCGGGTTCAGGGCCGAGGAAGCACCACCTTTATTGCGACATGTCCGAACGCCTGAAACCGATTTACATGCAACTTCTACAACGGCGATGCTTCCAGCTTCCCAGAAGCCAAACTCTACAATCTACAAGCTCTGCACTTGTAGTACTCAGTCTCGAAGAGAGAAGGCCTAAACCCAGACTCCGACACCAAACTACCAATAGTCTCCTTTGTAGTTCCTTTTTTGGTTTAGCCCATTTTATATTAAGGGTCCTAAAAGGTAACACCAAAAGGAACTACAATGGAGACTATACGTATAACCCAAAGACCCACTTGCTCCAGCCTCGAAAACAATAGGGGATTGAGCCCTGTACACAGAAATTTGGGGGGGGCCTGAAAGGGTTCTTGGCTTTATGAAACCTTCATAGATTTGTAGAACTGCCCATGGGAACATGTGGGAACTTATAAGTTGAACTTATATGAACCCGACACCCCAAACCCTCAACCGAAAATGCCCAAGCTGCCGGTATCCTGGGCACCAGCTGAAGGCCTCGTGTGATTGAATTTAGAGTTTAGGGCCTCTACGGTTTAGGGTCTGCAGGTTAGGTTTGCTTTCACCTACTGTTTGTGTCCGCCCAGTGGGAATCCGAAAACGGGTTTCGGGCTTGAGCATTAATTAAGGTTCAGTCCCGGCCCGTCCCCGGCCCGTCATGGGCCTTATTACGACTTTCTGGTATGGCTGAAGGAAAACACACCAGCGACTTGACCGCGTCCCGGAATGAGTTTGGAAGCTCATGACCCTGCCAACAAACTCCGCCACTCACCTTGCAAGGTGTTCATGGATCGGTAGTGCCTGATAAATAAATCTTGTTAAACAGTTAAACCCTGAGGGAAAGATCGTAAGAATAGCCTGCTCACGAATTTCAGTGGCATGCGGCTGCAGGCTTTGTGTGCTCGGGGTATAAGTTCGGAGCCAAACAGACATGCTCTGTAGTGTCGTGGTTGGGCATGTTCTACAGGGGTCTCGTCTGTTGCCTCAGGATATGCCCGATACACCCTACACCCCAGATGATTCTCTGCTCGGTTCTTGACCCTGTGAAAACCAGAAGGGTCCAGGTGCCTCATCCGCACATACTCTCGCAACATGTTGACGCAATTGCTCAAGTACCTCATATAAGGACGTAGTCTTCCTTGTCACTTGTCCAACTTCGGAGTAAGGGTACCTAACGTTAACCTGCAGTACATCGACCAGCTTGGAGGTCATTCAACTGGCTACTAAGTAATGTAGAGGCCTGAATAATTAGAATAGCCCATTAAACCACAATTATAGTAAGGAACCCCCAAAATAGTATTGGTAATTACTAGGGCCCCTGTATTATGTGCCTTAAAAGGGTGTCAAGCTCATAATTAGGGTAAAATATACCCCAAACCCTGTTCTAATTTAAGTCATAAGGCCCCTATATTACGCAATGGGTCCCCCCGGTATCCAAGGATCGCCTGGTTCAAGTCTCGGACAGTCTGACGAATCGTGTCCTGGTGAATGGTTTCGGGGTTCTGGCTTTCGGCTTTGGGTTCAAAGACCTCTTAGTACCACCGTTGATTAATGGAAATGCCGCAAGTTATAGATGGATTCTCCATATGACTTCAAGCAGAGTTGATTGCGCAGGCCCCAAACCTAAGACAATTTGGCACCGAAAGCCCCAGAAAAGGATTCTATGAGGATTGCGAAAAGGATTTCTGATACCTCCGCAAACAAAAGTTTTAAGCCCGTGGTTATTATACAACAAAGATTCTTACGATAGGCGCCTTAACAATCAGAATAGGCTTAGGGCAGGGGGCATTATTCTGTAAGTCTGTTAAAAACTGTTCCGACGCCTATGGCAATGGCCACCAACCGGACTTCCCAGTTCTTAGGGCGGAACAGGGCATGCGAGCAGTGACGGGCCTTTGGTACCACATGAGTCCATAATGCACCTGATGTCTTAGGAAGTGCTACTGAATCCCGATGGCCTGAACAATGCCTAGAATAGGGCAGTGCAGACGGATGACTGATATTGATTACAAGGGACCCTGAGGAGCAGCACTATAATAACAAATACATATATATATATATATATGCATATGTATATATGT
>CAJNDV010001825.1:5165-26345 GCA_905221635.1 Symbiodinium sp. CCMP2456
GCTGCTGCTGCTACGACTACGACTGCGACTACTACTACAACTACCACTACTACCACTGCTACTACTACTACTACTACTACTACTACTACTACTCCACAATCACTACCACCACCACCACCACCACCACCACCACCACCACCACCACGACGACGACTACTACTACTACTACTACTACTACTACTACTAACTCCTCCTCCTCCTCGTCCTCCTCCTACTACTACTACTACTACCACAAGTACTACTATGTCACTGCTACCTCCTACCCGCTACTTCTACCTACTATCTACTGTTGCAATCTCCTGCTACTACGAATGCTTCCGCTACCGCTACTGCTACCACTACTGCTGCTATACTTCACCTTCTACTGCACCTACTACCACCACGGCCGTGAGCTTGATATTGCGAACCCCTGAAGTGGGCGTCACGTCATTGAAATCCAGAAGGGCCCGAAGCCCACAAGATTCTGTTCTCAGGTTTGAAAATCATTGGTGAACATGTTCAGGGCTTCAGTTACTGCTACTGCAAACTGCTGCAAGTCAGGGCGGAGAGGGTCAGAAAGAAAAGGGAGTTTGAGGCGAAGCTGCGCACCTGCCTCGCTTTTTCCACCGACGATGCTGAAGTGCCATTCATGGTAGTCCTGAGTGCCCTAAGGATATCTTTGCCAATAAAACTTCCCATCAAATCCTGTAGCCGGCGACTACGAGATTGTTTAGCATGAAGACTGTAGGATGTGGGCTGTGGGGCTACAGTCCTGCGGTCGGCCTTCGCGCAAGGTTCCTAAAGACCTGAAGTATCCGGGAGTCAACATCTGCCGTGTGGACCCCAACTCACCAGACTATACGGGCCTTTGTACTAGTTACCTATACTAATTTTGGGGACTCCTTATTAATATGATTATACTATAATCTACCCCAAAACCCTATTCTAATTATTAAGGCCCCAAAAGCCTAAAACCTTATAGTAGCCCTTATAGAACCCGTTAAGTAACCCCTTTAAAGGAGCCCCCAAAGTATATTAGTGAACCCTAAACCCTAAACCCTAAACCCTAAGAGGCTCCATCCCTTGGCGCCATCTCTCCAGTTCAGCGATTCGGGTCTGCGGTTTGGGCATGTGCGGCTCAGAAATCCACCGTGCTCCACCCCACCTCGAAGAAGTCGAGACATATTTAGTGTTGAGGGTTTAGGGGTGTAGGGGTATGTCGGGGTTTAGGGTCTAGGGTCTAGGGTTTGGGGTTGAAGGTCTAGGGTTTAGGGTTTAGGACACTGGAAACCCTGAGTCTCCGCCAGGGAGAAGGGTTTAGGGTTTAGGGTCTCGCCAGGGAGAAGATGCACAAGCTCCGGGAGGATGACACCGTGCGGTTCCAGGACACCCCAAGGCTCCAGGCGGCGTAATGTAGGGGCCCACATAACTACTACCAACACTATTTGGGAGGGTTCCTTATTATAGTTATAGTGTAAAGGGCCCCCAAACCCTATTACAATTATTAAGGCCCCTATATTACAGATGTTGGACCTGTTCCTCGTATTAGGAAACGCCAGGAGCGGCGCGAGCGACAGCGCCTCTTCAAAGATCACAAAACGGAGGCCGGGTTTGGGACACAATGTAGGTGTGTGTACATCCGCTTACACTCTCACACCCTGATGCTCAAATTGTGGTTATGTTGTGAGACGATGAGGTGAGGCATCCAAAGAGACGGTCCACACCATGTCCAAATTGAGCAAGGACCCAGACCTACAGATCCAAACCTCCTAAACCCCAATTCTCACAGACTCCTATGCTTGTGAGTCCTCAAGCTCAAATGATCTTGACCTAAAGAGCTTGCAACCCCCGGCGCTACACCCCTAAACTTGCAAAGACCTGGCTTCCGAGACGATGGTTCGACAACAGCTCTCCGAGAATGGCCTCCAAGCTCAGGCACGGACTATGCCTGTTCGTTGGGCTGGTGTAATCATGTGTTATTGTGGTTTGAAATGCGGTTAGGGTTTTGGAGGGTCCTGGTCCTTTCTTTGGGGCTTGGCGTTTTAAATATAGTCCTTTGTTTGAGTTTCGTCGGGGCTTAGGGTTTGGGTTTCGGGCCCTTGGGCGGACTGGGCGTAGACAAACCACCAGCAAAGGAGCCTCCTCCCTTTTCTGGGGCCGCAGGGTTGTTGGCCAACTTTGAGTCTTATAGAGTTGTAGTTTGTAGGGAATTCTTGAACAGGGTCTTACAAGGTTCTATTGGGATTCTGCTTGAAGGTCCCAGAGACCTGTGGGGGGTGCTGTATATTTGGTGTTCCTCCTTATTTCAGGGTGAAGGAAGCCTCAGGGCATTAGTTCGGGTTCAGAAGGGTGGGGTTTTGGGGGCTGGGGGTCTGCGAGATGCCAGGGCGAAGATCCCTACAGAATCCTGCCATTCACGACCACTGTTTAGGGTTTAGGGTTTAGGTTGTCCCTTGCGAGCGGGCCGGAATTGCTTGGAAAGGCAGGTCGCGCCCTTCTTGCCATCTGTGCTTTCCCAGCATTTACACAATGTTACCACCCACGAGCACTGCGACCAGGAGACGACTAAGAGACTACCAGGAGACACCAGGAGACCACAATTAGTCCACCAAGAGAGCACCAGGAGACGAGCGCCGGATGCATCCTGTGTAAATCCTCGGATGCGGATTTGCTGTAAATGACAGGACTTCAGTCCATTCTCTGTAATCCCCCAGTGTTACCACACTGCTAGGGGAACTAGCGATCATCACAAAACATGCAAGAACGAGTGCAGGAAAGTGGCACGATCATGAACAACAACGCCATTGCCCAAAG
The DNA here is from genome assembly GCA_905221635.1 of Symbiodinium sp. CCMP2456. Lineage (NCBI taxonomy): Eukaryota > Dinophyceae > Suessiales > Symbiodiniaceae > Symbiodinium > Symbiodinium sp. CCMP2456. The sequence goes on from CAJNDV010001825.1 coordinate 7,959, forward strand.
TTACGGCTACTGATATTTTATCCGGATGAGGTGCTGCGGTAACCACAGATCAAAGTAAGGAAGCAGCTGTATGTGTCTTTGGAAAGGGCATCGTCAACCCCGGAGGCAGAGTCTGCGCTTAGGCATCCCTCTAGTATATATTATAAGGGCCTTAATGATTACCTATACTATTTTGGGGGTTCCTTATGATAAGTAGTCTTTTATGGGTCCCAAAACCCTATTCTAACAATTAAGGCTCCTATATTACATGGGCTCAATAATCCTCGTCCGCAGTGAGCCCACAGGGCGCTTCTGTTGCCTGCGCGAAATCCGAAGCACTAAAGCACGAAACCCGAAAACTCCAAGCTACCCTCTTCCCAGGCAGGAAAATTTATAGAAGAGTTCGATGGCCGATGGAAAGACCGACAGCAGGCCTTGAGATATTCTTCTTGACTCGAGTTATTCTTGAGGGCGTAGATCTATTTGGTTTACTTCGTCGCTAGGCTGGTTGTAGTTTTCCAATGTACTTTGGGAGAAGACATCAGACGCCTGATGCTCTGGCATCAAAGAATTTGACATGGAGGTTCAGTGTTTACAGTTTAGCATGCAGGTTGTGGTGTCTGGAGAGACGCAGAAGGGTGAGGACACGTGACATCTCATGACAAATCCCTACAGCTTCTGATCCGGAATCGTACGTATACATTGCAATGATGTACTTGCATATTCTATTTCAGTCTACATGCTATCTGCTCCGTGGGCCATTGCGTAAGTACGAGCACCCTTTTGCGGAGCTTTACATAGGCCAGGTCCGGCTCCCTTCTCTGGTGGCCCTCCAGGATTGGAGGGTGCTAATCGTGTCCCCTGGTATTAAACGGGGGGTGCCCATAAAACAACGCGGAAAGTGTGTTTATTATTAGGGGGTGGCTTTATCTCTACTGTTTGCTCCTGCTCTTGCTCTTGCTCCCGCTCTTGCTCCTGCTCTTGCTCTTGTCCTTGCTCCCGCTCTTGCCTTTGCTTTGCTCTTGCTGCTGCTCTTGCTCTTGCTCTCGCTCTTACTGTGCTCTATAGAGGTATTCGGAGCTTCGAAACCCTCCCCTAATTCTGAGTACGTTGTTCCGGGCAGGGACGGTTTCGGGGAGATTCGCCCCAATGTGTCTGTTTTTTAAAAGGGAGTGCTCTCAATGAAGTATCGGCAGTCTCATATGAGCTCAAGACCTCTTGTTGGGCAATATGGAGCATGATTGCATATGCCCGTCTCGTAGTTTGGACTCCGATATACTCCGGAGCTTAATCCTCCTAGGATGCAACATGCATACATCGCTCTCTCGCTCTCTCTCTCTCTCTCTCACTCTCTCTCCTTCAGAACTGTCAGACCCCGCCAATGAATCCTAGACAAGCCCTGTAAGGCCCAAAACCCCAAAACCCAGCCGCCTGTGGAGTTCGATCGATACCTAGATCTATATCTGTATCTACAGACATGATATAGATAGATAGCTAGATAGATGAATAGATAGATAGATAGATAGATAGATAGATAGATATAGATATAGATATAGATATAGATAGATATAGATAGATATAGATAGATATAGATAGATATAGATAGATATATAGATAGATATATAGATAGATATAGATAGATATAGATAGATATATAGATAGATATAGATAGATATAGATAGATATAGATAGATATAGATAGATATAGATAGATATAGATAGATAGATAGATAGATAGATAGATAGGCAGATAGGTAGTTAGGTAGCTAGACATGCACACATATGTATATATATATATATACACCTGCTGATTTGACTTTGTGTTGATGTCACACGCACACACACGCATACATACATGCATACATGCTTGCATACATGCGCGCATACGTACATGCATGCATGCAGACAGAAACACCGACAGAGACGGACAGAGAGACAGACAGACAGACCGACAGACCGACAGAGGGGGAGGGAGAGAGAGAGGCAAACAAATAAACAGACAGACGGACAGACATGTGTATTGTTGGCGCACCTGGGTTGGCTTCGTTGGCCGCACTCTTGCAGCCAGGCACTTTACAACAGATGGGATTCAGAGGTTGCACAGCGCGTGGAGCAGCCCTGGCCAGGATTTTAGGTTTACTGTAGGGGCCTCACTAGTTACCTACACTATTTTGGGATTCCTTATTATGATTCTACTATAAAAGAAGTATTCAGGCCTCTATATTAGGACTTCGTCCCCGGGATTTAGGGTGTCGTTCGGACTTGTACCGTAAACTTATTCGTTTGCCTGATGTTTCTTATTCGTTTGCCTGATGTTTCTTTTTTGTCGCCTTGGTTATGCGAGCTCGTGGTGGGATTCGGCATGCCCGTATGCCCTCAAAGCTAAGGGTTACTGCGGATATGCCAAGGAATCTATAGAGCGGTCGTGTCCCCCTCTTCCTTCTGCATCTACAAGCCATAAGCCAGCTTCCAGTCTAATGCCCCCTGTAGCTTCGAGGCTAAAGCCCGGAGGAAGGCTCCCTTCCACATGGGAGTTTCAGAAAACAGGGGGTCCTTATTTTGGGGTCCTTATAATAGGGATCCTACTAAATAGGGTGCTATATTAGGGTCCCCTATATTCGGAAACCCCCACATCACCGGAGCTCTTTCGAAGCCTTCGATCCCTTGTCTCATGGCCGAAGTCTTTAATCCAGAAACCAAGAATACTTGCCGGACATACTGTTTCGTTTTCTTGAGTATACCTACACTACAGTGGAGCCTGTTCAACTCGTGACGGCCCTTGCGTTGTTTGGGGTGTTTATGTTTAATAAAGTGAATACTTGGAAGTTCATGGGTAGATATAAGTAGGGTAACTATAATTATAACCCATATTAGGGGACTTATAACCCCACTTATAACTACCCGCTAAACCCTAAACCCTATAGAACCCTTTAAAGGAACCCTTAAAGGAACCCCATAACCCCACTTATAACTACCCATGAACCTCCAAGTACACTTCAAGCACTCTGGGAGTCTGCATCTCTCCGCAGCCATCTCAGCTCCCGGCGGGGCATTCACCCAAACAATTAGTAAGACCATTTTTGGGGTTTCCTTGTTATTTTTCAAACATAATGTACCCCCCAAAACCCCCCTGTTCTAATTATGAAGACCCATAGGCTGTTAGGTCCGTTAGTTTAGGGTTTAGGGCTTAGGTTTACATAAGGTTGAGGGTTCTAGAGCGTTATCTAGGGGTCTCAATAATTACCTATACTGTTTTTGCTGGTTCCTTATTATATTTTTAGTATATTCTAATTATTGAGGCCCGTGTATTATGGCAGTGTAGGGGTCTGTCAGGTCACACCCGGCATGAACGAGTGGTTGTTTCACAGGCAAGCACCAGTCAGATTGGGATACCAGAACGTCAAGCAGCAAACCGTTCGGAATCAGAGCCCAAAGTACTGACAGTAGTACTGACAGTAAGCTGGTATGACATGGCGTAGCATGGACTAAACTAAACCCTGAACCCTAAATCCCTAAAGCCGAATAGCACATCAAGACATAAGACAACTTCACTGCAGCGGCCGCGAAGCTGAAAGCGGCACCAGAATTTTCAGGTCGGCTACCTGCCTCAGGCGTGTAGAGCGCAAGTTGCTCCCTACTTGTCTTGCTATGCTGTTCGTTACTACAGAGTAAACTGTACGTGCTTTTATGTACCATACTATGCACTGTAACTGTATGTTACTACACTCCTTTTCTTATGCTGTTGTTGCTTCACCACTTCGGGTTGATGTGATCTGACGTGGAACTGTCCATGCCCAGGATGTAAGATACGCCAACTCAGCCGGTGTGCCGCTCATATCGCCGGCCTTACCCTGTCGTGTCACTGTTGTCGTTCTAGTCACTGTTTCCATGTTTTGGGGCCCCTAACACAGCCCCAACACTAAACTCTGGACGCCACGCAGCAAGAGGCGCCATGGCTCGGCGGAAGAAGTCGGAGGATTTGGCTTTATCTTCGAGCTTTCGGAACTGCAACAGCCCGGGGACTCAGCTGTAGGCGAGATACTCGTATCAGGGCTCAGGGTAAAGATTAGGGTTTAGGGTCTAGGGGGTCTGAGGTGCGGGGTTTTACTGCCTGTTGCCCAAGACTTGTCGGCTCAAGCTGGCCAAGTTAGGGTTTCTGTGTGTATGCTGCGGCTAAGTAAGTAAATGCATGCATGCTTACACAGATACATGCAATTGCATGCATGCATACATATACAGTAGTGCATACATAGAGACATAGACGCAATTACATACATACAGACATAATTCATAGGTTCATGCATACATACACCCATGCATGCAGACATACTCACGAGCATCGCATTACAATACATCACGGTACATTACATTACACTACGTAGACTACATACATTCAGTTTCTGCCATCATTGCAAACATTAAGTTCACCAAAACGTACATGAATACATACATACACACATACATGCATGCATACATACATACCTACATACATACACACATGTGTACACAAAGCGAACAAGCAAACAAACAAGAAATCAAGCAAACAAGCAAGCAACCAACCTCTCAAATGGTCCGCACATGCCCACATACATACATACATACATACATACATACATACAAACATACCTACATACATACATACATACATACATACATACATACATACATACATACATACACACATACATACATGCATACATGCATACACGCATACAAACATACATACACAGCACAAACAAGCACACACAAGCAGGCACACAAGCACAGACACATGTATATAACATCCCTACATACATCTCGACCTACCTGCCTCACTCTACATGCCCACATGCATGCCTACACTCGCATACACACATGCACACGCACACACACACACACACACACACACACACACACCCGCGCGCGCGCGCCGTGTAGCTCCAAAGAGCCACTGAGAGTCGCAAAGGCCCGCCGGGATCCAACTGTGATCGGTGCGGGAAGGTTGTGGAGAAGGCCTCTGAGGTGCAGAGCTCATTGCCTTCAGGGCCTTGATTGTATTCCAGGGTTTCAGGGCTTCGGATTTTTAGGGTTCCGGGTTTAGGGAGAGCTCCTACATCATATATCGCTTCTGCAAAATCTTAGGGCTCTAGAGCTCTAGGTTTTGAGGGGTCCTATGAGTCGACGTTGTAAAGATTCTTAGGGCTCAGTGTATAGACCTCTGCAAATCAGCTTGAAGGCTTCGGAGGAAGCTGGGGCTGAGGGGTTCTACAATAGATAGGGCTTTACCTGTGGTTCTACTACCGATAGAGCTTTACCTGTGGTCTCCATTGTAGTTCCTTTTTGGGGTTATCATCTTTATAGGATCCGACTCTAAAGTTGGTTTTAACCAGAAAAGGGGAGCTATAATGGAGACTATAGGCGACGCTGAGCGTGGGGCTTCTGGGTGAAGCGGCGGGTGTCCCTTTTCACTTCGACTCCCGGGTTTGGAACGGTGGGGATTCGCGGTTGTTGGGCTGTTGTACGGTTTAGGGTTAGGGGTTTCGGGGTTTAGGGCCTGAGGCGTAGGGCCTTGGGGTGTTCTTTAGTGTGTACGATGACTTCTATAGGACCCGTGTTGTTGGAATTATTTGGGTTGGGCGGCCCAAGTGTAACCGAAGCCAAACGTAGAAGCTGGAATATTGCTGACAAAACCTTTCTTAGGGCTGATTGTCTTAATTATGATAGAATAACTTGGAAATCCTACTGAACATATTGAGCCCCTATGTTAAATCAGATCGCCAAAGCCAAGACACAGTCAGGCAATACATGTACTACCCGGTAGCCAAGAAGCCTGGAACCCTAAATAAAGCCAAACCCCTGGAGTATTTCTCTGCCTCCCAAAATCAGACCCATGCCCGTCGCCAAAACTGTAGTTCTGTATTTACCTGCAGACTGAAGAAGCCAGGCGAGGTGGCTGGGCACTGTAGACGAGGTCCCAGCGTACCAGCGACGGCCGTCCCTTGACCAGAACAGGGCTAAGGGGAAGCTATTGACTTAACATCTCTCTCTCTCTCTCTTCCTCTCTTTCCCATTCTCTCTTTCTCAAAATATAAATACAAATGTCACTGTATGTATATACCTACGTATATATTATACGTACGGTGTATCGCCTTGCAAACATTGGACAGCAAAAGCTGTCTCTCAGCCTGCTGAACGAAAATGTATATGTACATACACATATATAGAAATATATAGAGCGAGGGAGAGAGAGAGCGAGAGAGAGAGAGAGAGAGAAAAAGAGAGAGACTACATGTGAGCTGAGTTTTTGGAAGCACTCGGGCAGGATTCAGAAATGTAGACTTGGTCCAGCGGAGGGCGCCTGATGCAAGGGCGAGGAGTTTAGGGTTTCGGGTTTAGGGTTTAATTGTTTAGGGTTAAGGATTTAAGATTCAGGATTTAGGGTTTAGGGTTTAGGGTGGGTGAGAAGGTCCTAAGGTCTTTAGGTTCGTGCACGAGTTGCGGGCTTTCGGGGATTCCTCAATGGCTTTCGTGCTCTGCTCGATACCCTGCAGAGGAAGGGTGCTTCTAGGTACGTTGGGAAATGACGCCATCTTATGTAAACTAATCTTAAACCCTATCTGACACCCTATAACCCCAAGGCGCTAAACCCTAAACCCGTCCCCGTCTGGCTTCTAATTCTCCAGGTTCATCCTGAAATTCTATCGGCTGGAGGCGGGCCACTCCCTTGTCATGGTATACTCCTTGGTGTTCCTTATCGCACAACCCTAGACCCCAAACCCCTAAACCCTTAAACCCTAAACCCCTAAGGGGTTAGAGTTTAGGGATAGAGGCTTTAATAACTACCTACATTATTTTGCCGGCTCCCATAAATAAATATACTATAAAGTACCTTAAAACCCTATTCTAATTATTTGTTAACCTACAGTAGGGTCTGTAGTTCGTCTGCACATGCAGGGGGGGGTGACTTTTTTCTATCCATAAACCCGGCATAAACCCTGAAACTCATAAGCCAATAACCCCACATGCACTAGAGGGCCATGAATACTTGCAATAGGTTGTTGGCCATTGTGTCGGTTCTAAGAAGTAATAATGTTCTTTCACTAGGGACCGCGAGGCATCGACTATTGCTGCTTCCTCAGACCCTTGTGTTACTCCAACGCTAAACTCGGCTTTCTGGAACCTTGAAGCTTGAGCGGCAGAGGTTCGAACCTGGTGTGCGAAGTGTGCAATATGAAACTTATATTCAATACCATAATATAGTATAGTACAATATACTAGCATAGAATGTAAAACAACACTACACGCATAATCCCAAAGGCTAACCTTCAGCTCCTTCTCAGGAAAAAAAGTCAGTGATTCTGCGAACCTGAAACTTCGAACAGTACGACTCCAGAAGCAGTAGCAGGTAGCATTTTTTGTTTTGCCAGACCAAGTGTAGGCGGTGCTTAAAAAGCAGCATTCTTGGTAGACGTCATGTTGAGGCCTACGTAGTACAGTCAGGCTAGGGATCACTGTAGACTGGCAGCACAGGCAATTATTAATCTCAGAGCCGCCCGAGCAAGTAAACAGTTTGAGCAGGTGCCCCGCTTGAGACATTTCTGGCACTTGCACAATGAGTTTGGCAACATGTGGCAGCCCTGCAGCAAGTCTCCCTTGTCTTTGAGCCCAGCTCGCTCATTGTCAGACCTCTGAGGGCATCGGATGCGAGGTTTATATGAAACGATAGACTATGCTCCAACCTTGAGCCCTAAACTTCTCAAGGACATTGGTCTGCAAGGGGCTTTCTGAGGCGGAGGTTCAGGTGTGGTCCATCCTGTCGCGCTGCCTTCAGTGACGAGACTCTGTCAGGGTTAGATGCAGAAAAGGCGTCGAGACTTGGCCCTGGTGCGAGACGACACCCGACGGGCCTGCATGGACAAATCGAACATTCATCGAGAAGTCTAAACCCTAAACCCTAAACCATGGAAACAGACTAAAAATGGAGATGCTTGGGGTCATGACGGTCCAACGATCCAAGGACACACATCGTTGCGCTAGCAGCCAGGTCGCACGGAGTCGGGCAACGCAAGGATTTGAGACTGTCAGCGCAGCGAACCTTGAAGCTCGCAGGATACAGGCTTTACTGTGACTTCTAGATCGTTCAAGATTGAGTGGGGTTAAAATATAAAGCAGTGAATGCTGGACTATGGCAACGGCAACATACGACTTGAACATGCCGGGTGCAGAGAGAGAGAGAGAGAGAGAGCATGCGTCGTTTTCACTGAAGCCGTCAGAATGTAGCGGGATCTGCTTGCGCCAGCGGAAGAGCTGAGTATCGCAGCAGAGTCAGTGCAGGCCCTCTTTAAGATCCTGTGGCATAACAGGTGTTAAGGATTGTGATTTTATTTCACATATGGGTAGTTCTCTAGATTAGGGTACCTTATTTTGGGGTCCTTATAATAAGGATCCTTACCATATTAGGGTCCCCTATTCTCGGAAACCCCCCATATTCTAACAATGTGGCAGTGATCGGGACTCGGCGTCCATCCAGGTACTCACTGCATGGCGTTTTCTGGCTTGGATCCGCTCCGACTTGCCCAGCGTGCCTTGCCTTTTTTCGGTGAATTTAGAGGAAGGTTATATACTAGACACAACAAATTAAGCACATCTGTGCTCATATATATATATATATATTTATTTATTTATTTATTTATTTACATATATACACATGTGAGTATGCATACTGTGCTCTCATACTGTCGCTGCAGACAGCTGTATACTATGCGGTGTCCACAAGAAGCAATATACTGCATACACTGTATCTGTAGTATGTACTATTTTTTTTTGCTTCGCAGGTTGCTCCCACTCGACTCCAGTTTCCCACCACCTTTGGCCCTCCAGGCTGCCTTCCCTACCTGATCCCTCAGAGCTCTATAAGGGTTGTATTATCTAGAGTTCCATGAGGCCATACCGTACCTCGCCTCTCTGCATGAACGATGTGCTGCTTGTGACATTCTTTCTAGCCAGGTAAAGAAAATGTAACGGCACGGCAAAAAGGCCCAACTACAGGCATCTACAGGGCGGGGCCTCTTTTTGGGGAGGCTGTTGTCGAAGATTTTCAACTGCACCAGCCTGAGGCCTCAAGCTTGGCACAACATCGTGCGTGGGGTCACTTTGGGGTACTTGGTTTTGGGTTCCAGGCATAGAAATTCGAAGCCAACAAAACTCGGGCGCACATGCAGCCTCAGAATTTGCAGCTGCAGAGTGGAGCAAACCCACAAGTGCAACTCGTCCTAGTTGCGTCGAAGCCTGTTCTGCAAGAAGACTTAGGGTGCAGAGCTGTCGCCAGCACGCTCGACATATGCTGTGGGTGTTCGATCCTCAGACACATGATTCGCATGATAGGGAAGAAGATCATGATTATCGTGATGCTGTTGCTATTTGTATTCTAATGGCCATGACAGTGATAAGAGGGTCATTCTGGTGATGACGGCAAGACCGGTGCTCCAGGCAATGGCAGTGTGCTGGTGGCGGTGGTGATGATTGCTACATCTGTCTCGGATCTGCGTTGTTGATGATGCTCATTCGTGGTGAGTTGGATGCTGCAGACACTTACCTGGCTTCTTGATGAACGCTCGGAGACTAGTCAGATAATACCACCTGCTCCCCGCGACAATTTCACAACCACGAAACTGTTTTCACTTGAACATTCGGTCTTTGGGTTTAGGGTTTAGGGATCGAAAGGGGCGCGGGGGGAGGGGAGGGGAGATTTGTGAAGTCAAAAGCGTGAGTCAAGGATTTAGGGGTTTAGGGTTTAGGGTTTAGGGTTGTCTGAGCCGAGTCTACGCCGCTATCGTCCAGACTTTGAGCGCCCTGCGAGGGCTAACCTACCTGCTGTATGAGCACTTAGACACATGTGGTTCGAGAGTCCCCTGAATCCCAAAGCCCTAAACCCCTAAACCCTAAACCCTCAACCCCTAAACCCCTATACAAACCTTTGAACCCTATAACCCTAAACCCTAAACCCCTAAACCGGTTCCGCTCTCCGGGTGCTCTTGAGGTCGTTGGCTTCTTCGTGGCCAGCCTCGTCACCTTTGCGGTCTCGGCATCCTGGCAGGGTTTAGGGGTTTTAGGGTTTAGGGTTTAGGGTTTAGGGTTTAGGGTTTAGGGTTTAGGGTTTAGGGTTTAGGGTTTGGGGGTTTGGGGGTTTGGGGGTTTTGGGGGTTCGGGTTTAGGGTTTAGGGTTTAGGTTTAGGGTTTGGGGGTTTAGGGGTTTAGGGTTTGGGGGTTTAGCGGTTTAGGGGTTCGGGTTTGGGGGTTTGGGTGTTTAGGGTTTAGGGGAGCAGGGGTTTAGGGTTTACGGGTTTAGGGGTTTAGGGTTTAGGGGTTAAGGGGTTTAGAGTTTAAGGGTTTAGGAGTTTAGGGTTTAGGGGTGTAGGATCCTTTGAGGTGGATGTATACAGGTAGGGGGGCAACATTTTTTTGCAGGATATGGCACCCCAGCCGCAAACCCTTCTCGAGACCTATGCAACCCTACTCTCTCTCTCTCTTCTCTCTCTCTCTCTCTCTCTCTCTCTCTCTCGCTCTCTCTCTAGGTATATATAGAGAGAGAAATAAGCACTCTCTGCACCTCGGATGCTCCCTGAAGCGCCGTCGATTCAGCGAACCCAAGCCTATACCAATATGGAGCCGAGGCAGGACCCCTCCCGTCGGTCCTAGATTAGTTATATGGGAGTTTAGGGTTTAGGGGTTTAGGGGTTTAGGGTTTAGGGGCTGATATGGGAGTTTCCGAAAATTAGGGGTACCTTATTTAGGGGTCCTTATAATAAGGATCCTACTATTTAGGGTACTGTATTAGGGTCCCCTGTTTTCGGAAGCCCTCATATAGGGGTCAGAATCATTAGCAACACCGTCCACGTTTGGTCCCCATCTTTTTTTTTGCTATACCATGTCCCAAAATATGTTGATCCTGAAGGCCCCTAGATTACCACCGTCTCGGAGCACCCTTCTTGCCTGGATTTTCATCGGAGAAGCAGGCTGAGAAGTGCCGACTCTAGTTTGAGAGCAAGCGCCTCCCAAGTTGCTGTGCACGTGTAGCCGGTTTTAGGGTGAAGGCATCGTGCCCTAGCCCAAAAAAAGCTCCCGCAAGCCCGAAGCCCCTAAACCCGGAGCCCAAAATCTAAACACTCAAATCCCTAATCCCAAAGCCCCTGAGCATCTATAACAGCAAGTTCTCCTAGCACAGCCATGTCAAGGTGACCTATCACTGGCGCCACTGCAGCAGTGAGTGCGAGGCTGACGGCCAGATGTGGGGTTTTCAGGTATCGGGTCGATCGTCTTGGTTTACTCTGCTGTGGTAAAGGAAGACAGCAGCCTACCGCATACATAACTGGGCTTCTATCGGTAATAAAGTTGTGGTGTGCCGTGTCACAGCCTTGATGCGAAGTTTTGCTGTCGGCACCTTGCTCACGCCGGCTCTGCCTTCGTGAAAGTCGTTATTTGCGCAAACTATAGATGGATGTGTATTCGGATTCTTCGGGCTCGTCTTAAAACCCCAAGCCGAAGCCCAGGCCCTACGCTGGCCCACAATCCACCGAAAACCACCGCAAGGGTTTATTGGGATTTAATTTCAGTAAGCATCGGGGACGTCCTTGGTCTGGACTTCCGCCTTGCCACGCCACAGTGGCGGTTGTGCTGCATAGTGCAGGAACGAGATGCCCATGATAACAAGAAGAAGAAGCGATACACATAATAAGAATAATCATACTAATACGTTAGCCTACCAGAACCTACTTTTTTGGTAGGGTCCCTATAAATCCTATATTAGGGTTCATAACAAGAACCAACAAAGAAGTGGATTATGGTAGGTTAATGCAATAATGAGAAGATGAAATCAATGTGTAGTGAACGAAGTGTGGGTTTCAGTTGAGGCCCCTTTGTTACTCTAAGTTCTAGTCTTCCAGTGCTGCACGTGCAGGCAAGGTGCTGGCTGTGCTTGGACATCTCCTGCTGCGGCCTTCTACTGTCCGCGGCTCAAAGTTGGAGCACTTTAGACTCTAGAGAAGGAAACCCTAAACCCTAAACTCAGAAAAGACATACAGTACTCAGTCTTTGGGGCTGACAGAGAAAACGGTGCGCCAGTTGCAGAGCATTGTCCATCTTTTTAGTCGAGTTAGGCTCATGTTTCCATGAGAAACGCAGGATTTCGAGACCTGCCAAACCTAAGCCTGAAACAGATTGACAGGGTTGAGGTTCCTTTCTTGCCTCACGAGCCGGAATCAGAACCAGCCGGAAGGCCTAAGCTGATGTCAAGAGCTACAATCTTTATAAGTCCCGTCTGCCCTATTTTGTTCTAGCGGTGTGCCTTGTGTTCTAGCCCAGCTATCCATCTTGCATAGTGGGCATCATGGCCTTGGTGGATAAGGGACTCGGGGTTTGGTGCTCTCACGATGGAAGAACCTCCCCTTCTTCTTCTTCTTTCACCCGCCTCGCGTCCTTCCCCGTGCCTACTCAACTATGGGAGGAGATGCCCAGGTCTACTTCTGAAGCTTGTGAGACATCATGGATCCTTGCCTTCTCTGGCAGTTTCCCCTAAACCCAAAACCCTTTCCCGCAGGCTTGGCGGCTTCATTTCGGGCGTTCCGATGGGTGCCTTGGCTTCTGCGAGTTTCTGACATGGCTCCCTCGCCTGCGATACAGGGATCACCATAATGTATGTAGGGGCCTAAATTAAACAAATACCTATAATATTTTTGGGGCTCCTTATTATAATTATAGTATAATGGGCCCCAAACCCTATTCTAAATATTAAGGCCCCTATATTAACTTGGGGCTCCCTAAACCCTAAGTTCTACTGTCGGTGATATAAACCCTGCAGCCCTAAACCATGGGAATTGTGGTAGATTCCGTATTATGGGTAATGCAGGATTTATATCACCAACCTTAAACCCTACACCCTAGACCCCTAAACCCCTATAAACCCCTAGACCCTAGACCCCTTTAAACCCCTAAACCCTAAACCCCTACACCCCCAAACCCTAAACCCCTAAATCCCCAAACCCTAAACCCCTAACGGATTTATATCATCAGCCCCAGTACGTGTTGGATTTTGGAGCTCCTTTCCTTCCGACTTTCGGAGGTTTCGGGGCTTCAGGGGTCCGGATTCCTGGTTCCATTGCCCTAGAACTGCGGGTTTAGGGTTTGGGGTTTGGGGTTTAGGGTTTAGGGTTTGGGGTTTTGGGTTTAGGGTTTGGGGTTGAGGGTTTGGGGTTTAGGGTGTAGGGTTTAGGGTTATTCCGGTTATTCCTCCTTCCCTTACCTAGAATTGCACCTTGAACTGTAAACCTAAACGCCGTACTAGAAGCCCTGAGCCCTAAAGCCTATACCCTAAACCCTAAGAACTTAAACCCTAGAAACCCCGAGCCCTAAACCCTAAACCGCATCCCGCGCAGATTCCGACAGCCCCAGAGGTTTTCACTGCTACCCGGAGCTGCAGTTCCGCTACGTCCTGCAGCTCGGCCGACGCAGTTTTTGGGTTTGGGGTTAAGGGTTTAGGGTGTAGGTTGGGGGGCTTAGGCCTAGCCTAGCAGCTGTTAGTATGTTTCAGGATTTCAAAGGATCTACCTAGCTCAGTCCATCGTGGCCTAGCCTAACAATTCTCCTTGACAGAAACGTTCCGGACTTCGCGGTGGAAGAACGGTAAACCCTAAACCCTAAACCCCAAACCCTACGTGGTTCCACGGGGGCCCTGTGGTAACCAGTGGGCAGACTTGACAACTGCCAAAAAGAGAGCGTGAGCTCAGAAGCTGTTCATTACATGACATAGTGATCATTTATACCCTATCACTGGCCTAAACCCTAAACCCTCCCTAAACCCTATACCCTGATCTAATCGCCTACGAGCTATGAGACGGTTCTGTCGGCATCCTGCAGACAGGATGGCGCTTCGGCAGCCGGTGAAACTACATAGGGGCCATGAGCGGACAACCTACTGCCAGTTGTTCAGAACCCCTTGGTCCTTGAATTGACCCTGAACCCTAGACCTTAAGCCCTAAACCCTAAACCCTAAGCCGTGGCCGAGGCAGTCGGTGCTGGTGGCTCTGGCGGCAGTAGGCGAGCTGGGCCTTACTAAAGTTCCGCCGAGATTTGGGGAGTTCCTGAAGCACAAGATTGCAGAGTCCCATGACCGTCCATCGTGGCCATGGCAACGCAAACCCTAAACCCTAAAACCCCTAAACCACAAGGCAAACTCAGTGAGATGATGGCGAAGTCGGCTGCATACGGCACAAGCCCTAACCCGAAACATGCAACACGGAGGTGTTGAACATTTCTATTCTGTCGTGCTTGGCTTCAGACTGCTAGGATTTAGGGTTTAGGGCCTACTAGGATTTAGGGTTTAGGGTTTTTTTTGGGTTTGGGGCCTACTAGTATCTGAAATATTTGGGGTTAGGGTTTAGGGTTTAGGGCCCCTACTTTGCATTTGTCTTGGAGGCCCAGACCTCTACGAGAAAGAACGACATTAGCCACCACCAAAGGAGGACTGCTGATGTGGAAGCCGAAGAGCCGGCTACGGCTTAGAAACCCTGAAGCCTAAGCGATATCATATACGGTTTAGGGTTTAGTAGCTTCATCTAGTAGAGCATTTAGTATAGTGTAGCATACAACACAGCAAAGTATATTATGAGAGCTCACAACTATTCTCTACACTCTCGGAGCAACCACGAAAGCCATCCCAAAACCCCTAAACTCTAGACCCGAAACCCTACTTTTTGGGCTCCGAGATCTGAGTCCCAGCCGGGGCCCCTTGCTTGCAGCAGGCGCCTTCGCATCGGAGACGGCTGCGACTCGCGGGGATCGGTCAACACCTGTTCTCATCATTGGGGGCTTGAGCCGCTTGGATTGACAATTTAGGGTCTTAGGGTTTTAAGGTTTTAGGGTTTTAGGGTTTAGGGTTTAGGGTTTAGGGTTGAGGGTTTAGGGTTTAGGGTTTAGGGTGGCTTCTGTCTTACCCTTTCAGAAGTCCTGCCGTCGCTTTTTTGGAACGTCGCACCGCCAGGACGTGTAGTTTACATGCAACCTTGCGATTGTGATGACGTTTGGGTTGAGGCCTCGGTGTGTCTAGCTGCCCTACACCCTAAACTAAACCCTGAACCCTAAGCCCTACACCCTAAACCCTAAACCCTCGAGGTTGGTTGATAGTTCCTGACGTCTGAGGTTTGGGGTTCAGGGTTCCTGGTGTAAACGAACTCCTGAATCCTAGCGCAGCAGCTCTACATCACAATGAAGGGGTCTGGATGAATAGCATAGTCTTCCTCAGCCGTCCCGACTCTAACTAGAGCATAATCTACCCCAACACCCTAGTCTAACCGTTTCGGCCCGACATCATTATCATAAGTTCTTTGTTACCAGGGCCGGCTTACTTGGATTGACGCTTTCATAGACCCTAAAGCCTATAAACATTAAACCCTAAACCCTAAGCACCTCAAACAAAAAAACTAAACCGTAAACGTAAAGCCCTAAACCCTAAACCTCGCAAACAGCAACAGCCCTAAACCGTAAACAGCAAACCGAAACCCTAAACCCCTCAAGCAAAAACAGCCCTAAACCGTAAACATAAAACCCTAAACCCTAAACCCCTCAAACAAAAACAGCCCTAAACCGTAAACATAAAACCCTCAACCCCTCAAACAAACGAAGCCCTAAACCGTAAAACCTTAAACCCCTCAAACAAAACAAGCCCTCAACCGTAAACCCCTCCAGCAAGAACAACCTCAAACAAAAACACTTTAAACCGTAAGCCTCTAAACTGCTTCAGGTGCACTTATCCCGGCCTTGCATTGGCTACTAATCTGCCGCCCCGGACGTGAGGCTCAGGGTTTAGGGTTTTGGTTGAGTTGAGGGCTTGGGATTTAGAGTTTAAGGTTTAGAGTTTAGGGTTTAGGGCGACTGCCTTGTATCTATAAGGATTCTGAGAGGCTGCTGGTCTCGGGGGAGGGGGGCGGGTCTGTTGGTCGTATGCACCTCGTTTTGCTGCCAGTCTGTGTCTTGAAAGTCGAGCAGATCACACTGCGCGGTCCGAGCTCTATTGCTGTCCTACAAGAGGGATAAAACCTCAACTTTGAAAATGCCTGAACCCGTTAAGCCCCAAACCCGGAGCCAAACTCCAACCCATTGAAATTAAACTAACTAAACCTGCTATGTGAAGCTGTCAAGCATGGCAAAACACCATGCTGATCACGAGCACGAGTGACGACGAATGACCACGGTGAGGAGAATGCTGGTTCTTGCTTCGTCTACCTTGACACTTTTTCTTGTGACCCACACATACTATCATTGAAGTTGTGTCTATTCGCGGCCACCGGAATGGTCTGTAACCCTGGACCCCAAGCCTTCATCTGTCAAGTCTTGGAGCACCGAAGCCTTGTTTCCCACTTGTTGCAGCCCTTTGCCGGCAGGCGGCTGGCGCGTGGCTCCTGCTTGTGATCTTTTGCGGGTCGCTTGCGGCCTGGCTGGCCAAGACGCATGACGAGAGCAGCCACCAGCAGTTCTCGCTGCTACCATGCTCCGTCTTCTAGCAGTAATTACAGCGCATGTGACGATAGTGCTGTTTTTCTTCTTTTTTTTTATCATGGTCGTGAGTTTAGCAACAACCGGAACAAGCAATCCTTATGGCTGTCCATGTTACTGCAACAATGCTAGTCTTCTTATCATTAACATTATTGTTCTTCGTTTTTGTCGCCGTCATTTTTCGTCTGTCAGCGTCATCTCAATCCCTGTCCTTACAATCGCTCCTATCATGAACATAGTGGTTGGCCGAAGTGTGTCCGAGCCGCCATCGTAGAGTCGGACACTATCGTGGCAGCAGTAGCAGTGTTGTGTTTTTGTTGTTTGTTTGTGGTGGTGATGGCGCCGGTGCTGGTTGTGGTTGTGGTGGCTGTCGTTGTGTATATTCCTCTGCTTCTTCTTCCTCTTCTTAGTCTTCTTTTCGTGATTGCTGCTGGTACGGCAGCAGTATGCCGATGAGGGCAGTGGAGTACATGTTGCGGTCATATCTTCATACCCTCACAATGTTCAATCGACAGGCTCGGGCGCCAGCATGAATACTGACTACGAAAGCCAAGAAGCTGTGGGGAATCGTAGCTGGCAAAGTCGACGAAGTGTGTAACAGTTTGCCGACACTGTGAGACATTTGCATCGCCCCGCCTGCCACATCCAGCTTTCCTGAAAATCCCTCAGCCCGAAAGCCTACATAAACCATCCCGAAACGCCCGCAGTTTAAACCCTAAATCCATCAGAAGATGCCTGAAAGGAGTCCCCCAAAACAAAATCTTCAGCCCTCTGACCATGGGTGGCAGAGGCAAGCGCCGTTTACAGCCGAAGCATCCCAGCTCCTTGGCAAACCTAAACCCCTTTGCTCTAGATCCCCAAACCCTACACCCTAAAACCGCAAATCCCTAACACCCTAAACCCTAAACCGTAAGCCCTAAGCCCTAAACCCTAAAATCCTAAAGCCCTGACCGCCTAAAACCCTAAAGCCCTAAGCCCTAAGACCCCAAAACCGTAAATCCTAAACCCTAAAGTCCTAAACCCCGAACTCTGAACTCTAAACCTTAAGTAAGGAAACTCAAAGCTTGGGGCGTAGAAACTGGTGTTATGTAAGATTGAACTCGAGGTCTCTATAAGGGTTACTACAGTGACACTAATATAGGGGCCTAAATAATTGCCTATATTACTTTGGGGGTTCCTTATTATAAGTATAGTATAATGGGCCCCAATTGTTGAGGCCCCTATATTATATAATTTCCGTATCATTACAGAGTCCAGTATTGTGAGCTTTCTTGAAAGGGTTCTGTCATGTGTGCATGGGGCATTCCACGAGTTTCGATTTTTGTTTCGGGGTTTTCTGATTCAAGGTCCAATCCAAGTGTCAGGGTGGAGGGTTCAGATAGAGGTTCCGTAGAGTATAGCGAGATCTGCATGAGGGTTCTTCGGTTTAGGGGTTTTTGGTACCCTGTGACGGAAGGTTCGAAGTCTGATCTCCAGGGCAGGGCCCAGAGATGATGGCTTTGAGGGTTGACATCTCATGTACAGGTTTTTGTCGTGGGATCTGGATACAGATGATTGCAGATGCCAACAGCTTCAATGGAAGCAAATTCTTATAACGTTATTTCCAAGTGCCTCGTCACTAGTTGGTATGTCCTCGTGGGCAGAGTTGCTTTGGTCCTTGTCGTTGCTGCCCCAGCTCGTCCCTTCTCTTGTGCCCCATGCAATCAGTTTACAATGCACCCCGGACCCTTCTTCTTCAAAGTATCCGGGCTCCGTCAAGTTTCTATTCCAAGGCCTCGCACCTCTATTAATAATGTAGCGGCCTAAATTGAAAATTTTGGGGGTCCCTTATTTTACTTCTTGTATAATATACCTCAACACCCTATTCTTGTTATTGAGGCCCCT
>CAJNDV010001825.1:29146-51754 GCA_905221635.1 Symbiodinium sp. CCMP2456
TACCTGTGGTCTCCATTGTAGTTCTTTCTTGGGGTTACTCTATAGGATCCTACTCTAAAGTTGTTGTTAAAAGGAACGACAGTGGAGACTATAGGTAGTTTGCGAGTTTTAGTTTGGGATCTCTGGATGTCGGTTGGCTTCATTGGATTTCGCCCTAAGTGGAACATGCCGTAGGCCAAGCATTTCTTGTGCAAAGGACTGGAGCTTGATCAACACGAACTCTGCCACTCGGTGGCCAGTTTGTTGATGATGTTTTAGGCTTTAAGGAAACCCGCTAAGGAAACCCTAAGCCCGCAGCCCCAAACCCAAAGCCCTAAACCCAAAGCCCGAAACCCTAAGCGCTAATCCCTAAACCCTAAGCCCTAAACCCTAAGCCCTAACCTCTAAACCCTAAGCCCGAAACCCTATCCCCTAAACCCTAGTCTCTAAACCCTAAACCCTAAGCCCTAAACCCTAAGCCCTAACCTCTAAACCCAAAGCCCGAAACCCTAAGCGCTAATCCCTAAACCCTAATCCCTAAACCCTAAGCCCTAAACCCTAAGCCCTAACCTCTAAACCCTAAGCCCGAAACCCAAAGCCCTATAAACCCTAGTCTCTAAACCCGAAACCCGAAACCCTAAACCCTAAACCCTTAGCCCCAAACCCGCGTCGTTTTCAAGGCTTCGGAGCCTCAGGTCGGATGTGCAGCGATGCGCCAGGGACTTGAGGACTTCAGACCCCCTTTTTCTCACCCATACGGTTGATGATATAAATCCTTTAGGCTTTTAGGGTTTAGGGGTTTATAGGGGTTTATAGGGGTTTATACGGGTTTATACGGGTTTAGGGTTGATGATATAAATTGGGAGTTACCTGAGGCTTCCTTTGATACGTTTATTTTTGCTCGTTTGGTTGTTGTAGCGTTTTCTGTTTTGGGAGGGGTGGCTTCAGTGTGAACGTGCAAAACGTGC
The DNA here is from genome assembly GCA_905221635.1 of Symbiodinium sp. CCMP2456. NCBI lineage: Eukaryota > Dinophyceae > Suessiales > Symbiodiniaceae > Symbiodinium > Symbiodinium sp. CCMP2456. The sequence continues at coordinate 30,094 of CAJNDV010001825.1, forward strand.
GGTTAACAACCATTACGTGCAATTTCCACCATGGCCGGGCAGTTATGCTGTCTTCCGCGGGGCCGAACAGTTCCTGGCTCAGACACATGGCATAGCACGTAGCACGGGATCGATCGCGGATATCGTGTCGAGCCACGTAGCAGCCCTTAAGTTAATTGATAAGATATGGATATCGCACTAGTGTTGTCCGTCTCCGGGCATGGCTGTCTCCAATTGAGCGAGCCATCGTCTGGTGGCCAATGGGAGGTGGCAGCATCATGAGCATTATTGCAGATGCCATGCCACGATGTCGATGAGTAACCTTAGATGGTGGCTAGCACGCATGTATCTGCACAAGGCCAGTATGCATAGCCATTTGTACAGGCCTCTCAAAGTTTCGAACATCATGGCTGCAAAAGCTACATGACGACTTGCACCGCCAGGTGGCCGAGTGGAATCCTTCGTCTTCGTCCTCGTCCTCGGATGCTGGTGCACCCTCCCTGCCTCTGCACTGCATGTCACTCTGCATGTACCGGCTGTCACATGTGGGTGCTGCACCATGCATGTGTATGTGCATGCATTTTTACTTGATCGAGCTGGTACACTGCCATGCACCATGGCACCATGTGTGTAGCAAAGGGGCACTATACATCTATATGCACGCAGCTTCATATTAGCGATGCCTTGTTCGGTTGCCATGGATACCATGGATGACAGCCGGGATGTGAATCCGGATTCCGACGTTTCGGCCACCGATCTGGCCCGTGCTTGGGAGGGTGTTCCTGCTATTCGTCGGAGGTCAGCTGTGTACAAGCTGGCACATTCGGCTGCAAACAGCATATGTGCAGTTCGCAAGTGCATGTTGTCTGGGGCTGTCTCATCGAAATAAGGTTCGACTTCCCCTGTCTGGTGTGGTGGACCGTGAAGCTATCAAGTTGAATGAGGACTTGTTAGAGCTGATCATCAAGCACCTAGGCACGCGAATCGGCGTGGACACCTTGGAATTCCACATCACATCCATGTATGGTATCATGCGGATGTCGATTGCGAGAACCTGGGTTGCAATTGCACATGCGTGTGATTCTTGGTGGATTGATGATGATCAGACATATGCACGTGCACACATGCTTAGGTGATGCGGCTTCAACGATGGCATGGCTTTTGAAGCGGCTTGTGTCTGCATTCAACCGGATCAGCAACAGGCCTCACCGACCACGCTGTCCGGCCATCCGTCGGCTGATGGAGATCGCGGGCATTCCTGTGCCTGAGGGTTCGGTGGTGGATGGAGGTGAGGGTGAGGAGGAAGTGATCGAGGAAGAAGAGGAGGAAGAGGATTTTGAAGAGGATCCATGCATAGAGGACACGACAAATGCTGATGCTAACGCTCACAGCCCAACCATCATCGCCCCAGAACAGGAAGTGATCAATGATGCCAAGCCCGAACCATTAATCGCGGTGGAGCCACCCACAAAGTTGCGAAGGATGGGCCCGCCTGGCCTGCCTCCAACGTTTACTGAGACCTCCACTCTGCCTGCCCCGGAAAAGGAACCCCAAGCCTCTCAAAGTTCCGAAGCAGCAGCCTGCGACAAGCCTTCTGATGAAAAGGTCCCTGACGCAGGTGGGATCCATATCTTATCAAGCCTAAACCCGGTGCCCTTACTTTAGACTAAAACTTGTTTTTATCCCCAAGCCTGAAGATTAATGACATGTAATAATTAAATATGTTATCTATAATATATGTGTCGGGTTTATGACTCCCAAAGGTGCGGATCCATCAAGACCTGGCTCTTTGGGAGCTTGCGATAGTGGATCTACGGGCTTTTCGTCCGCAAATACATGATCCTACCCTAGGTAGTATAGGCCCGCAACATCGAAAGCTGATCCTACGACGTGCCCAGGTATGCCGACGCCCAAGTATGCGGCTCATGTGGTGAAGCAGCCGGGACCGGGTGGGGAGGAGTATGAATGCCTTCTTTGTGGGGCTACTGGTGCATTGCAAAGCATCCACGGGATCCCTTGTGAGCCGGGCAAGAAAGACAAGCTTCGAGAACTCGTGCCTAGTCAATATACTAGCCAGCGTGAACAAGTTGTAGCATTAAGTTATAATATATTGCAAATCCCAGGAAAAGCTTCGAGAGCTGGCCAAGCAGCTGGAAGAGGCAAAGGCCCAGCGACTCTATGAGAAGCCCAAGGACAAGCCTGCTACAGGAAACAAGACTGCACTAACTCACCTGTTCCTGCCTTAAGGATCGAATCAACTCAACCAAATCCCGATACCCTAAACACCGGCCTAAGCCCCCAAGCCCCTACACCCTAAACATATACGAGGCCCCGACAACGTGGAGACGCAGCTGTGGCCCAGCCCTGATCGGCAGCATGAGTTTCACGAGATTGGGCAAATCAATCGTACACTGAGCTTTGATGGAGCTGCTTCAGAGGGTTCGGCTTCGAGAGGAGATGGTTTCTGGCTGCTGCGAGAGCCAAGCCCAACACCTTCGCCGAAGCCCTTGCCAGAGGAAACCAACCCAACCCCCCCGCCAAAGGAAACCGCCCCAGTGCCAGAGCCAACAACAGGTCCAGAAGGCCCGGCAACATCGACAGTGGCTGAGGACGAACCCTTGATCAGTGTGCGCAGGCCAGTCAGGAGGGTTGTTCGGATTCTGAAAAGGTCCAGACGCGGGGAGAAGAAGGAGCAAGAGCACAAGGAGGAGGAGGAGGAGGAGGAGCCAGAAAGCAAACCCACAAAGGCCCTGAAGCCAGCTTTCGAAACTTTGCCACAGAAACCGCCTGCGATGGAGAAGATGATCCCCTCGCTGAACCCGAAGGAGCAGAAGGGCAAGCAGGATCCAGAAGCGAAGCAAGATGACGAGCAGGAGGAGGAGCAGCATGAGGGGTCGGATGAGGCTGAGGGAGAGGATGGCGATGAGGAGGCAGAGGTCGAGGAGGAAGATGAGGATGGGGACGACGCACCTGCTCTGAAGCGCCCAGCTGCTAAAACGACGCCGAAACAAACCCCCAAAGCTAAAGCGCAGGGCAAAGCAAAGGCTAAGGCTAAGGCTAAGGCTAAGGCTAAGGTCGCCGGGCGTCCCAAGGCAAAGGCGAAAGCTAAGGGCCGTGCTGCATCGAAGGATGATGCTGCTGATGATAAGGCGGCAAAGAGCCGCAAGAGCTGTGCCTATCACAAGGCGCGCAAGGAGGCACTCGATGGAGGGATGAGTCCGGAAGAGGCTTCGGACATTGCTCGTGAAGTTACTTTAATGCAGAGCAGGCATGCAGTCGTGTGCATGTACCGCCGATCAGTTTGCAGCATCGTGTACTCAGGCTTACCGCACAACGGTGTGAAAGGTTGATGGCTGCCAGCGATTTTAAGCGATCGATATGTGTGCAGTGGTGCTGTTGCCTTAGGATGCAATGGATCGATCCCACATGATTTCGGGAAGAGATGTGGTACAGTATGGCTGACGCAGGTTAAAAAAACCCTGCCAAAACCTGGTGGAGTCACGTCTGCCGGGATAGTGTACTGTACAAATTTTGGGTCACGAGGCCAGGGGAAGGATCGATCATAGATTGCCTTTCTGGCAAGAGTACACGGGAGACTGCTGGAAACAGTGCATTTGCAAGTGTGTGGGATTTGCTGTAGTCACCCGACCATGCAGTGAAGCTAGCTAGTATATCCCGCAGAACCCTTGAACCTAAACGAGCGCAGGTGCACCCTGCCTCAGAAGATGCCGGAGAAATGGGCCTGCCGGTCTCTGTCTCGTGGAACTTCTGCCGTGCTTATACCGTGGGTCAGTCTGCTGCATACAGTACATGGCATGTGCATGAGGGAAGCTAGCATACAACACTTTGGCCGGAGGCTCAAAGGCCTCCAGCTTGCAAAAATTAGATTAGCGCGGGCTAACATGCCGGTGCCGAGATGGGAATCCCTTTTGCCAAATCTCGTACAGCTCCAGGCCCCCAAGGTGCAATCGTTTATAATATAATAGATCGAGGTATGTGTTTGCAACTATAACCGTTTCTGTTGGCTGCAGGTCTTCATCGGATGTGTGCTCTAGCTGCATTGCTTAATATATAATGCTGTGCTAATGACGTCTCCACACCGTGCCCTTCCCGCCTCGGCTAGGTATTGCTACTGCTGTGGACATCGAACATCGACCTGCAGATGCAGATTGAGATGCTGGAGGTCTTTAGTGGGCGAGGCGCTGTGACAGAGGTGTTTCGCGATGCAGGAAAGGCGTGTGTGCAGATAGACAAGATCTATAGCAACAGCAATGCCATGGACTTCTTGTCACCAGGAGGGTTCGCGCAAAGGGCTGAGTTTCAGGATTGTGTGCACGCATACGCAGTATACATATATGTCTGCATGCTCAACTGTACCTACCTGAGGTTAACAATGGCTTGTGTCATGCGGGAGGGCCCCAATGCCTTCAATCTACTGGCTCCCACTTGTTCGAGCTGGTGCCTATGCAGCCGGGGGACTACACTTCGATCGGCTGTCAATCCAATGGGAAGGGCTTCCTTGTGCTTTGTTCAAGAGGCAAACCTATGTATGGCCAGGCCATGGGTCACCAAAGTAGCCAACAAGGTAAGGCTAGGGGCTCGACTTTGAGGCCATTTAATATATATAGATCGAGAGAGAGAGAGAGAGAGAGAGAGAGGGGAGGGAGGGAGGGAGAGAGAGAGAGAGGGTATACGCATGCACATGTAGTGTATATATATATACATACTAAATGCATATCATCTGTCTATAGATATATAATTATAACATACATATATATATATATAATATATAAATATAAATATATATATATATACGATATAACCCTAAACCCTATATATCAAATGTGACCGAGGGAGATCTCACATATATATATATATACACACACACATGCGTGTACACACATGTACTAGGATATATACACTATATATATATACACATAACGTGGTATATGCATGTTACGCATGTAATATATATATATATATATATATATATATATACGAAACCCCAAACAAGCTAAAGACCCTAAACCCGTATCATATGTTTGACCTTATACTCTGCAAAGATTGGAAACCATCCTAAAAAAATAATGCCCCGGCTAAACGGCTAAACCCGAATCGATAGAGATCGGTTGTACTGCCACCCCCGAGACTGGTCTTGCTTCTGCTCCTCATCCTAGCAGTGCACGGCATCTTCGTCATTGAGCAGCCCCGAAGCAGTGATCAAGTATTCCCCTACCACCATCGATTCTCTTGGTTTTGCAACAACATTTGCTATGCCTCTTGGCTAGTACGGTGGCTCGGGATATTGTACCTTTGCAGGGTATAGTGCTATGGATGTTATATGGTTGGTGGGGGCACTAGGATGTGGCCCCAGGCCCGTATTGTACATCCCCAAAAGCTATCTTGTAACATGACATGAAACCCTTGAGCCCAATCACAACCCAGCACAAGTCTGAAACTTAAGCCCAAATCCCAGGTCTTCAAGAGGAGTTGCTGGCTCCAGAGGTTTGGAGCTCCGTGCCCGAAGCCAACGGCCTTGTGGACTAACTCATGGGTCATAGCACAGGGTGTGGCAGGGGGCTTACGTGATGGCTTGCATGAGGGGGCCATATACAATTTATCTTGCTCTGCCTTTGCCTTAGGACCCGTCTCCTCCAAGCCGACAAATGCGGGATGCTACCAGCGTAAAGACTGTCCGTCCGAAGCCTAAATATATTGCATATAACCGACCAGCCTAGCAGCTTTGACTGTCACCATAGGCCGCTATTCGGATGATCATGGTGTCCGAAAGTTTGTGGGGAACAAGCAGGCTTTGCGGGAGAGTGGGTCGGGGCCTCACTTGAGTCTCCAAGGTTCCACCAAAACACCGGGATCGATCAATTGCAAGAAATCCCAGACATCCTGTGCCCCTAGGATCTTCACGAAGACCTTCGGCAAGCAGCTCTTCGCACTCTGGGAGCAGGACCGGTCATCTCCAACCCCTCGCCTGAGTTTGCGACAGAAACTGCATGTCCGTCCTGATCTATCAGACCGGCAAGTGTTCTGTGAGCTAGAGCTGGGCGATGTATGGGCTGACGCAGAGCTTGTCCAGCTTTGGGAGTACCTCTACCAAAACAAACACCTCAACATACCCCAGTCGTGGCAGAGCACAATGGCAACCCTGCATGATCAGCTCATGGCCAGTGCTCCTGAACCGCACATGTAGTTCGATAGCTAGTGTATACGTATACTAGTACAATAGTGCATGTGCAGTGTTCACACGATCGCTTGCTTCTTCTTAGGTGCTTCGGGACCACCCCCTGCGAGATGACCTGGATGCTGCACGTGCTGGGAGGTAGTGGCTGTTTTGGGGCTTGAGGCCTTTTGTGGTTCTAACCGCAAAAGCTCGGGCAGTTTTACCCGCAAAGCGGGCGCAAATCCCCGCAAAATGAGCGCAAATAACCGCAAACGCACGCAAATCGAGATTTCTGCTTTTTTGCTCGTTTCAGAAGAGTACTCAACACCCAAAACACTATGCACGACCCATATGTTGGCATGCTCAAAGGATCAAGGGTTGATCAAGGTGTCATGGCTGTGCAGAGAAGCATGACTTGCAAGTCCCTAGAGCTGGGCTTGAACATGGTTGAGAACCAGTTCAAAACTGCCTCGGACTCTACGTTGGACCAAGATATAGCTGATTCTAGGCTGGAACACATGTTGTTGTCAATCCTGTAACATATATAGATCAGCCGTGCCTGTCTGCGATCGTTTGGCCTAAGGAGCAGGCCAACAAAGTCCTTGCACTTCAACAGGAGCTGGCCGCCTTGGATAGTGCTGGGGCTGCAGGACCAATTGCTAAATAACCGTGCATGTTTACTACATGGGTTTCCTTTTTGGTGGTGTGGTTGCCATGTAGCTAGGGTCTTTGATCGATCACACTACTTTGGAGGACTACCAAGTGCTGCTCCTGTCCATGAAGCGGTTGCAGCTGGAACTTTCTTGCCAGGACATGCCCACCCAGGTGTGGTTGTGTCTGTGCCAGAACCTGTTCGAGTTACTACTCCCCGGCCTGTGGCAACTCCTCTTCGTGGTACCAAGCGGGTCATCGTGAGGTCTACCAGGGCCCCAAAGGCTCCCAAGCCCGATCCCATGGCCAATGGTGCGGTTGCCCCCGCCAAGACTCCGAGCACTCCTTCCCGACAAAAGGATCGGGTACCGCCGCCATCCCCAGCCCCATCTTCTGCCTCAAGTGCCCCCTCGATGTATGAAGACGGCACCTACTGGAGGTCCCTTCAGGCATGCAGCTAGTAAGCTAGTAGATATACACGGAACAGTCGTTCAACTTATATATATATATATATATAATTATACAGATATAGTTATATAGTTGAACGACTGTTCCGTGGACATATTTTTTCATATATCTTGTCTTAAACTAAGCCCATCCCAGGTTGAACCGTTATTTCACACCAACCAAGAAGGGAGCATTGAAGTGCTCCGAGCAAGCCATGAAAATGTTCCGGGACAAAGATGGCCGATGCTTAGCCTGAAGTTGTAAAGTCCCCTTAGTCCCCTTGTGGCCTCTGCTTGCACCTGCATGCATCTGCTGCTGCAAGACCTTAGGTGAGAAACTACGGCAACTGTTGCTGAAGCACGGGGACTTCAAGGCTCTTGAGGTTGAGGTGAAGCGGGTGTCTATGCAACTTTCAGAGAATGACAAGAAGGGTGGCTGGGAGTCTGAGATCACCATGGCGGCAAAGGGGTGGACGGAGTTCCGTGGTTGCATTTCAGCTTCGTTCTCTCTCTCTCTCTCTCTCTCTCTCTCTCTCTCCCTCTCTCTCTCTCTCTGTCTCTCTCTGTCTCTTGTTTCTTTCTCTCTGTTCAATACTATAGAACAGCCTTCTGTTATATTATTTAAGATGCTCTCACTCTCTCTCCATGTATACTCTATAGATCATGGATACGAGTGAGCTTCTAGTTTTGATCTCATCCAAGAACCATGATCACCAACGCCAAGAATTGGGCCACAGCTCGTGGGTTGACCCGCACAAATGAAGTGCACGGAGCTGAAGAGTACAAAGTGCCTACGGAAGAGAGCTTCCTCTTCCGCAACTCGAACTCGCAAACAACAGCAACAAGTGGTACGTTCGAGGTTGAGGACCGGTGCACGGATATGTGTGTGTACGCATGAACCCCAAGCCTTAAGCCAACCTATATAATATATATATATATATATATAATAGATCGATCCCACAATCCTATAAGCCCTAATGTATATATGCTATATTAAGTCCCTAAACCCACAGGATCCGAACGGAACTCTTCTTATGGACGACGTCACCGAGGCCTCAGCCCTCACGACACTTCGGCTGCATAGATACATGATCATATGGTACAGGACCCATGCACGTTAACGCTTAAGGACCGGTACCGGTGGCCAATCGCAGGTTGACCATGCACGGGTTGCTTGTCAGACGACTGCTACTTCCGCCAAAGAGAAGTGCTTGCCTGTGTTGCAAGCGAACCAAGATGTTTTCAGTGCCTTGCATGCATCAAACGCTAGTTGCCATGTTTATAATTAATATATATGCATAGCTGCATGAATACGCATGCATGTGCAATCCCAGGTGTCTTGGCTACATACATCGATATGACGGGCAAGAAGGTTGATAAGGCTACGGAGCTGCAGGCCTGCAAGCTTGTGTGTGTGTGTGTTGTGTGTGCACGCGGCTATGTGGGGCCGAGGATAAACTGAAAGGGTCGGGCAATGCTCGAGCGGTGACGTGCTTTGGCAAGCAATAGACTCCTGCTATACGTGCACTCGGTCGATCGTACTAGCTGCTGCATGCACCATACCACAGGTTGGGGAACGATATGACCGAGAGGAGTACAGAGCTGGAGGCAAGGCATAAGGATCTGTTGAAGTTCCAGACTGATGCTGTGTTGGATGCTGGCACGCCGCCCAGCAGGACCCTGTACGTCATCTGCAGAGGGTTTAGGGTTTATAGGTTTTAGGGTTTAGGGTTTAGGGTTTAGGGTTTAGGGTTTAGCTAGCTAATCGTTACGCCACACAGTGCTCCCGTGTACCCCTAGCCCCAGGACCACCAAGGAGAAGTTGCTCCAGTGCTACGCAAGCTGTACCCGGCTCGATCTTGCCCTCAACTCTATGATGGTCAGAGCAAGGCTTCTCAGCTTATATGATAAGCAACGTTCCACCCTACAACTCATAGCCTGTTGTCCCGAGGACTTACAAAACCGCTTCGCCAAAGGCCAAGGCCACTGCCAGCCCCAAGTCGAAAGGCAAGCCTGGGAAACGCAAGGCTGCTGCAAAGCCTGCTTCTAAAAAGAAGTAAGCTGAACTTTTCCTGATGTATAGATGTCAGCCATGCTGCCTGTGGTGTTACAAGTCGCTACTTTACAGCTTCAGGCCTAGCCGCTTGCTTGCGAGGACCATATTACCACAGGCAAACTACGAGCTGTCTAATTTGATGTATGCACCGATGGATCTTACACGCATGACAGCCATGTGTGCCAACTTTCCGATGAGAATTGCTGGGGATAGGCAAAAACGGGTCTCGATTTGTGAACCCACACGCAGCTCGATTGATGCTACCTCGAACCCCTTACTGCATGTATATCTAATAAATATTTGTTCTCTATATACGGCCAGGTACTTCCGTCGAGGATCCGCTCCTGAACCGCTTAGCTGGCAGTGCCTTGACAGCATCCGTCCTCGAAGCCCACGATCATAATATGACTTCTACGTGCGATTACATGAACTATATATGGCCCTTAACCCTGAGTGAGTTCACTTATATAAATTATAATTACACCCGGTAGATCTCCGAAATCATTCCCCGTGAACTTGCAACGACCCCGTCCTGCCACATCCCTAGCCTAGACCCTCTAAATTACAAGGCCTGAAATTGAAATGGTACCGTACATTATAATTATCTGCAAACCACAGGACCTCGATCCCAGCGCGAGCAAGAAGATCATGATCTGGACCTCGAGGTGTCAGATCAGATACTTTCAAAGTACTTCAGTGGAGTGTCTCCGGCACAAATATGAGCTCCTACGTGCTCAGCCGCCATGTGCACTGGGTTCTATAGAACTGAGGCAGAATCTGCAAAGGGTTCCACGGATATGGCCAACATGGTGTACAAGATCGGTGCTGGCAGCCGTCGTTAGCTTGCAATATGCACTAATCATAATTATATATGCATGTGTGTCAAAAGCATGCATGTACCACGCACGTATACGTACTTGCAAACTATAGAGTTGGCCGACATGAGTAGCATTTGGTTGACCCAGGACAACTGGACATGCTTTACAAGATTGCAGCTGCTGGTCGAAGTGCACCGAACGTGTGCCGGAACTTACACCGGCTGATACACCGGTCAGGGGTAACGGTGCCTGTTGCCATCAGCCTGGTTCGGGCTCCAGTTCGCAAAAGGCGCCCCAGAGTCCAGAAGGTCATGGTCTACTATCCCGTGATCTACCCCAGCACATGGATTGAATTCTTGCTAAAGAATCACTCTTACCTGCTTCTTGGAGGTGCAGACTTGGAAGAAACTGCAAAGTGGTAAGCCTCACTGACAGAGTTTTGGCGCAAGTATAAGCTTCACGACAGAAGCCATTGCATGCACCAAGCAGACTCACCAGATGAATCCGTCACTGTGCCGATCTATCTGCACGGGGACGAAGGACGAGGAAAGTATAAATTGCCGATTATGGTGGAGGCTTTTCAACCTGCTGTGTCTTTTCGAGGTGAAACCCACAAAAACTCGAGTGGGCCTCGTGTCCCATTAACGGTTATAGGAATAATTCATCGTTTGTGAACACACATGCACATCTTATTGTATATTATACAACGCAGCAATCTTAGGCACACGTATTGCACTCGATTTCTGTACACTGTGCTCCCGGCAGAGCTCTACTGGAAAGATGCAACTCTGGATGCCCTCAACGGTGCCCTCGCCTCCGACCTGACTAGCCTCTTCAGAACCGGCATAACTGCACCAAGGTCGCAACCGCTGCTGAGAACAGACATGTCCCCCAGCCGCACACCTCATTTCACATTGCATGTTTCAAGGTTGCGACGAAGACGGGCAAGATCAAGTTGCATTTCGCTATGCTGGGAGTCAAGGGGGACTGGGTCTTCCTAAGGAAGGTGGGATGCGGATGATTGTTGAATGCTGTCTGCTGCCATTGCTACCGGCCAGGCTATGTCTTTGTCGACAGGCTGGCAATGTAGACGGAAGTGCCATCTCTGCTGCAGTGACGAGACCCAATGGCACGAAGCATGCGCCACTCTGTATAACACGCATGTGCCCCGAGCAGCTGAGGAATGGTATAACCTGCATCCTGATGCACCCTGGCACTTCTCCAAGGGCGCGACACCCTTCAAGGTACAGCAATCTCCATTGCTTCGAATTCCTGGGCTCCAGGAACCCTCCCGTGGTTTGGTCGACCCGGCGCACACTTGGCACATAGGGCATCTCATATGCAACCAAATCAACTTGCTGTAAGCTGTAACACCCGGTAAGCCGAAACCCCCTTAAGGCCTTAAGCTTCAGCTGAGGTGTGGAAAGGACTTTGTGGTTTCAGGCCTACTGCTGCTTTGCAAGCTGCAGCTGGTTCCTGGCAGGGCTTTGCCAAGCAAGCTTTCAGCAGCCTACAGTGACTTCGTTGGTTGGTGTGCCACGAATGGAAAATCAACAAGCATACGCTCCTTCACAAAATCTGGATTCAAACTGGGGTGCCCTGAATGCATACATTATTTATTAACTGCTGGGTACATCATGCTTTTCAGTACGATTAAGGAAAAACGGGAAAGACTTCCCATCGGCTACTGGCGGCAGGGGGGCTGACACAGCCCTGATGACTTCATGGCTGCAGGATTACTTGAAGAACTTTGAGCCTATCTGTGCAATACCTGCATGCCGGTGAATTGCATGATAAAGCACAACCCGCAATCGATCTTAGCCCAGGAGTGTTCCGATCACCTCTTCGACATGCTTGTGTATGTCGTCACGTGTGCAAATGTATATTTCCGGATTCTGCACTATGAAGGACTGTGGCTGGACCCGCAAACCTGTTCTGTAGCTGGGCAGGCCTGCCACGAGATGACAGAGACATGGCCGACTTTTAAAGGTATACAGCTGTCTTGTTTTGGGGGGTCCTTGGTTGGTACGGGATTGCGCAAACTTGTCCAAGGCAGGCTACATCTGTCTTGCCAAAGGCACATCGGTTCGAGGCTGGTGCCTTTTTCGTGTACGGCCTAAACTCCACATGCAAGAACACTTTTCGCTCCATGACTGCAATATTACACTATGCTGGTAGTACTGGTGATTCTGCACGATGTAAGCTTGTTGTGTTGAGGATCACACTCCTTGAAAGTGCCCGCCTTGGCACACATTGCCTTAATCCAATGAGTGCAGGACTCAATTGTTTTGTCTCTCGGTTGTCATAGTATCTTGCGATTCTTGGAGTCCGAACTAAGATGCTGCATGCTGGAGCGATGAAGATTTCATTGGAAGAGTCGCGAGGGTAGCAAGACGCTCGGGGACGCATGCGCTAAGCTGTGCACTTCGCACAATGCAAAAGATGTTGGGAGGCTACAAAACGCAGCTTACGAGACAGGCTTCCGAAAAGCGCTGAGAAAAGAATCTGGGAGCCCCGGCGGTTGCATTGCCAGTGCCAGTGAGAAGGTAGAGCATCATTCACATCAGCTTAGAGGGCTGGGTACCATATATGTGCCTAAGACCCTGCTTAAGTGTGCACGTTTGTTTTTTCATAAAGCGTGCGCTTTTGATCATTACGAGCGCCTTTGCTCTGAAGCGTGCTAAAACAGCAACACCCAACAGAAACAAGCAGGAAAGTATCCCGGGCAAGAATTAATGTTACAAGGGATGTTCCAGGTATGGCATAGTCAGGGATATACCATAATTCCCATAGTTCAGGGCCCTTAAGGTGATGCAGGGTTTATATCAACAACAGTAGCAGAAGGGTCCTTTCGAATCCAAATATTCTTGTAGTATTCTATACCCCAAGACCTTGTTCTAATAATTCAGGCCCTTGTCTTTATTAGGTAACGGTAAGAGGGGTACCTACAGGGTAGTCTACACCACTCGCTCGAGAATAATCCTGAAAGCAATGCTCAACATGAATACGAATAGTAATAACTACAGTAATATCGAGTGTGTGTATATATAATATAGATATTATCATATTATGTACCACATACAATACATAACATGTGATATATGTCGCCCGTCAGTGCGTAGTGAATCGTGCGGTCAACTGCCACCTCTTCACTGTTCACCTGCAAAGTTCGACACGTCCAGAGTTGCTCGTTGCTTTGCTACATTCTTATGCATTCATACTGTTTGCACGTGTGCCGCATCGTCTTGTCATTTCTTTCTGACATTGCGTATTGAAAGCCGCTGTCTGTCGCGATGCGCAGAATATCTCAGGATACCTTCGTGGTGGAGCCTTGGCTGCTGTTTTGCTTGTGCGCAATTTCCCAAGTTTTCCAAAGCCTGATACGAAAGGCCTTCAGAGCATCACGACACCTCAGTTCGGCCCTAAATGCGTATTTGGGGTTTAGGGTTTAGGGTTTAGGGCTCAATTAGTCGCAAAGAAAGCCCTGGGCAGAAGCCCTGGCCCTGAAGATTCCTGGACGGTATTGATATACGACTAATGGTCGGCATAATCATCAGTAGCAGTGTCCCCCTACCGTCCCTACTCGTACATGCTTGTAGTATCGTAGACCCCAAAGCTCTATTCTACCTGTGCAGGCCTCCATATTGGAGACATTCCAGGCTAATTGAGGTTGATCTTGGTCGGCTATGACTACGAAATTGCTGAGGAACTACGGGCTTGTACAAGACATCAGTGGTCTCCATTGGCACGGTTTACTGGCTGGGATTCCATACTGGGTTGTGCTTTCGGACTTGTTTTTGCTTTTCCGCCGAAGGTATGTTATGTCCATGGTGTCACGCATGTATCTTGTGGACGGGCCGTTTGATATGTACCGGTAATTTGTCCTGCCTGTCATGTTGAACCACTGTCATGCACCCATTATGTGTTGTACATGCTGGCATAGCCAGGCCAGTGTCGCGTCCGACTTGTCAAGGTTCGGCGTTATTTTCCCTTCAGTGGCAAACCTAGCATGGAGGCTCATTGCAGGGATCCTTTCAGCGAATGAACTCTTCCTCTACAGTGTCGAGTGCTCGTAGAAACCTCATGAATCCTGAACCCTAAACCCTACTGCGAAGGAGAAGCTGCGGCCAGAACTAATGGCCCACTTCCGGTCGCCCTGTGACTTCGATGCACTGGAAAAACCGCGGTACTATCGGGGCCCAGATTAGTTGCCAAGATTGTTTTGGGGGTTCCGTATTATAAGCATAGTATATTGGGCCCCAAATCCCTATTCTAATTACTGAGGCGCCTGTATTATGCATCCGGACGCCAATGTCACTGCTGGTGTTGTAGTTGCTGACTGAACTGTTACATCATGTGTTGAAATCGTCGTTCTTGCCTTCTTCATCATTCCTACCGTTAGCATGGCCCTTCGGATTAGATGGGTTTGCATGGCACTGCCTCTCATCATTCTTATTGTTGGTGGCTCATCGTTTCTTCCTTGCTACTGTAATTCGTCCCTTGTTCTTTGCTCCTGGCTATCAGCTCCTCGTTTCGGAGATTGGCTACTGACACCAAACCCTATTTACCCTAAACTCGTAAACCTTAAGCCCTATACCCTATGAGCCTTACCCCTTTCCTTCGTTCCCAAAGGCAGCGACGGCTGGACGGCTCTGATGGACCGCCAGATGAAGGCGCTCTTCGATCTCGGCGTGTCGCGCCACCGGCCCGCACAACAATGCTAGAATACTGGAATACTATATTACGGCACTATTATTCTTGAGTAACCCTTAAATCTGATATTAAATAAAGGTTCACAGGGTTTAGGGGGGTTGAGGGGTTCTTTGTTGGCTTCGGAGATTAGGGTTGGGGGGGCTTTGAGGATGAGTGAAGGGTTCCGCGTCTTGGTCTTGGGGCTCTCAGGGCTATTGAAGGGTTTCGGATCCAAGGAATATCCAAGGAATATTGGCAATTTCGGTTAAGGGTTTCGGGCTCATTGCATGAAGAACAAGCCATCTTTTTCGCAACTCTGTGAGACATCCCTTTGTGAGGATTTGCATCATCCTTTGATCGACAACAACAAGCTCCTGACAGGTGTCTAGCATTTCGAGTTGTTGCATCAAGTTTGTGTTCTGTCAGAGCAACTTCCCGGAAAAGCTCCTTATCGGAAGCGCCACCGGAAACATGAGTCCCGGGCGAGTTCAACCGAAGTGGCAACAGCATGTCATCAGTGCGGCCCGGAGCAACCGGTCGCCCGGTTTAGGGTTTAGGGTTTAGGGTTTAGGGTTGCAGTTGCAACACGAATCAACATGCATTGCAAATCCAAAAGACGCATTTTCGGGTTTAAAGCTTAAGGTGTTAGCCCGAACGGTGAGAACCCTACCAGATCTACACGAATCCCTAAACCCTAAACCCCTAGCCCTAAACCCTAGCCCCAAACCAAGGTGGCTTGGTAGAGCAGTGTGTCAGCTCAGTGCTGCAGCTCTGCATTGGCCCAGGGTCTTCCATTCAGCGTTTCTGATTTCGGGTTTGGGTCGGCAAGTGTAATGTAGGGGCCTTGATAGCTAGAAAAATTCGGGTTTTGGGGTATATTATATTACACTCAAGGTAAGGAACCCCCCCAAGCATAGTATGGATAATTATGCATAGTTTCGCCCTCCCCCCGAGGCTGCCGCTTAGCTTGTTTGCCCGGAGTCTCTTTGGATTGTTGAACGCTTGCAGTGGACATCGTGATGATCCCCCATATATGGGTAGTTCTCTAATTTTGCGTCCGTCTAGGGGGCCGTTTGATAAGGGTGGTAAGTTCGAGAACTACCTTACCTCCGTAAATAGTAAACAGTAGACTCCAAACAGACTGATAAGAGCATCGCCAGGAGGCTGCCTGTGATTCATGTTGTCATATATATATGTATATATAGCAAGTGCCTGCATTGAAACCCACAACACCTGAGATCGGTGAGTGAACCCGCGGGCTTCTTCCCCCGTACGCGTCGCTCCTCTTACACAAAAATCAGGGCTGCACAAGCGGTCTTGGGGAACTTGCGTGACGTGAGTTTTACCGCTCTTCAACCAGGGACGCAGGTTCAAGATGCAAAGCCGTACCTATGCCATGGTCTCCATTGTACTTCCTTTTTGGTTAAACCAACTTTAGAGTTCGGATCTATAAGGTAATCCCAAAAAGGAACTACAATGGAGACCACAGGTATACCTGCAACCATTCGAAGCCCAAATTTGATTTTGGCTTTTCCATTTGCGGGGGCTCAGGTGCCCGTCTTCGAAGAAAATCTCCTAGCCGTGCGCCGTGCAGCAGAAGCAGAGGCTTTTGAACTTGTGCATTTTCGTAGGTCCTATAGAGTTTTTGTTTCTATGACCGGCCTGATATCACTAGACAAGGCCTTTCGGGGTTCTCCACACCAAGAATCACGCACGGGCTTTTACGACCACTGGATGGAGGGTTGGCAGGTGGAGCTCATGCTTTGAATGCTGGTGTTGCTGTGGAATCCTACAGCTTTCAGGGCTTGTTTCTGAGGGTGAAGGTTAAGGCAAGGCTCTGCATTGATCTGGATCACGAGTTCTCACTGTGGTGGTCTTTGGCATTTTGGGTCTTGACTCGGGAAACTCTAAACCCTAAATCATTTCTCAATTTGAATTTGAGTGTTGGTGTTGAGCAACATTTGCAGAACTTGCGGCGGCACGTGAACACCGACCATTCCTGACTATCTCATATCGCATGCATCGCAACCAGATGCCACAAGCCACAAGCTATTAGATATCGCTTTGAAGCTCTCGCTACACACTGCTGTTGTTTGGACCACAGCTTGAACTCACATGATCGTTCGTGAGGTAGCATGTTACTGGAAGTTCTGTCGTATCAGTGCGCATCACAACGCTTTGACGTCGGGGCAAGTTGCAGGCTGCTCAAATCGTGCTCAGTGATGCGAATACCGTGTTCATTGAGGCCAGGGCGGAAACACAAGTTCTCACAACCTAATGTAGGGGCCTTAATAATTAGAATCGGGTTTGGGGGTATCCTTAGTATAGTTATAGTATAAGATACCCCCCAAACCCTATTCTAATTATTCAGGCCCCTATCCTAAACCAGCAGCCCTGATTTTTAAAGCCCCTATATTAAACCAGCAGCCCTTTCCTGCAGTCATGAGGGCCTGCATCGAGTTTCGAGATCTTTCGAGCAGTTACTGGTTCGGGGTTGTTGGGGTCTGGTTGTCTCCTGAGACCAACCGGACGGACTTGTTGATACAACATTTGCTGTTTTGTCGCTGGGTGTTTATCATTCTTGTTCCCAATGGTCACCAGTAACAGTAGCACTGCTTCGCAAGCAGGCTCTCCGAGGGGTTTGCCAACGCAGTATTCTGAGATATTCTGAGTAGGTCTCCCGACTGTTCCACATTCCTTCGAGATGTCGTTTTCGAGCCGTATGGTTGAATCAGTGTGTCGATGCGCAAAAGCAGCTGGATGATTGTAGAGCAGATGTTAAATTCTCGGAAATGTGCTTTGCAGTGTAATTGTGTTGCTGCGGGTGGCCGGCATTCGTGACCTGTGACGGTCATGCGCCGCTTCATGGTTCGCAGCCCACATCTTTTCCCCGAGCTCTGTTCGTCTTAAGCGCTATTCCCAGGCCTTCCAAACCCCATGTTTCATGTTTCGATCCATCGATATCGTCCACAACAGGCCCCAGACTCAAAAGTTTCAGCAACCCTTAAACCACAAATCCCTAAATTCCGAACCCGACGAGACAGGAGCTCACGAGGCAACACTGCGTAAGCTACGGTGTACATAATCCTAGGTAGGATCAGGGAGGCCCCTTTAAAAGGGGACCCTTCTTGACCCTACTTTTGGCCCTTAAAAAAGGGACCTTATTGAGAGGGCCTATGTCCTCAAGGACCCACCTAATCCTAACTCCTTAAACCCTGAACCCTAAACCCTTGAACCCTAACCCCTAAAACCCTAACCCCTACAACCAAAAACATAGGCAGCGCCCTTTGGCAGGCATTTCTTCAATCTGCGGGCCTCCGAAGCTGCTTTTCGGAGCGCAGGGCCTGGAGGGGGTTACCGGTTTTGGGTTTATAGGGGTTCAGGGCCAGGGTTTAGGGTAATGCCAAATTAAAGGCTGGGGTTTAAGAGGAGGACTTCGTCTTCGGGCCTCCTTAGGCTTTTCAGCGCGAGCGCTGAACAAGAGCAAGTGCCAATGTTTTCGTACGCACACCTGTGCGTATATATGTAACATCATATAGGTCTGGGTTTTGCAGTCCATGGTCACAGAGCGCGTCCCCCTCTGCATAGGCATCCCTGGATTTGCCGGCCAGGCAGCGTTCGCTGCATCGGTAGATCGCCCCGGCTCAATGCATTGGTATTCGTAAGACCGCCGGTATGCTTGCTTCATATCTTGGGCTTGCAACACCCTGAACCCTAAACCCTAAACCCTGAATTCGTCAAAATAGCAATACATCCGGAGGAAGCCAGACTCCTTGATCCGCTGCACAGGAGATCATCACAAATGCGGCCGAGTTCAATTATGACGGATGTTTGCACGTCCGTCCATTTCATGCAACTTGGCAGCCTCTCGAAGCACAAGTATAAAGCTGTGTGTCGTGGTTTGCTTTGTTTGTTTCCGCACAATACAAGAAGACCATTTTGAAGTGTTTGAGCAGTTCCGTTCGTGCCGCGGAAAGCGTGATGCTAAAGAAGCTGAACGCGCGTTGCGCAGTATCTAGGCAACCAAGTTCTATACATTGCAGGTGAAAGTCCGCAGAGCCCTCGCTGATGGGCTTCCTTCATTAGGGAGTCTTTCCAAAAGGGATCCCCATTACAAGTTCTATGAGTTCCCCTGGTGCAGCCTACGCTGAGGAGGGGCCTCCCCACGGATGTCCACTTTGCCCCGACAACTTGTGCAAGGTGGATTTTCGTTTTGGTGGCAGGGTATATAATCTTGACTTTGTGGAAACGGATTAAGTAGTTTTGGGGCTCACAAGTGCTGCTTGCATGCATGGTTTCTTCCAATAAGTTCTGCAGCTCTACGAAGCTCACAGCCTAAACCCCAAAGTCCTAAACTACACTTCCGTACGCCCCTAAAGCCCTCGTTGCTCCAGGGCCTCGTCCTACGCCGACTCCTCGCAGACTACCGGCCCCAGCGCGTACTCTACGTGGGCGATGCTGGGTTCGTGTTTCAGAACTTGAAGTTCTTGTTTCAGATCTTGTTTCAGACCTTACTTGAGGTTGCCACGATCAGGAAAGGCTTTCCTTTATTGCCTCCACTTTTCCTGGCAACTCAAGCTGCGTTCCTCGTATATCCTCTCTACTAGCGCGATGAGAACCTTACAAGTCCGTTAGCACCCTGAGGCCGTGGTTGTTCAACATGAGCTAAGTTCCCTAACATGTATGATTCATAAGAGCCTCACCAGACCCTCAATCAATATCTTTACTCAACATAGATTTTTTAAACATGCCCGAATCACATCACGTCATTATAGTCCCGGTGCAATATTTGCCTAGTATTCCCAGCACCCTACTCAAACTATTACGACCCGATAAAAACACCACATAGGAACCGGTTGGGAATTAGAATTCCCCTAAACCCTAAACTGCCCTAAACCCCCTCTAGGACTTTGAAATCAGGACGGCGGCGGCGACTTCTGTCCAGCTTGCGAGCTTCGCGGCCTGGCTCAAAGATCTCTTGACAACATCAAGCTTTACCCTGAGAGGCCGAGAGTCGGTCCGGGGTCCTCGCAGAGAGCCCAATACCCCTCAGTTAAGGAATAGACCTTGAAACATAAGGGGCTTCATGTTATCATCAATGGAAGGGGTATTGGGCTCTCTGGACTATATAGCTTCCCATAGCTGAGCCTTCTGCGCAGCCTCTTAGGCAAAGAGGATGTGCTTCTTTGCCGCGCTCCACCTTCCCCGCCACTTGAACGGTCTCAGAGAAACCTGATCAAGAAACCCAGGATCTTTATTAGGTTTCTGAATATGAGCCCGAATATATTCGGGGTTATAGGGCTAGGATTTCCAGAGTACTCGAGTCTGCCGTTGGCTTTTCGATGTGGTCGACTTTGATGATCTCAGCCTCTGACATTGCTCACAAGAGCAGTGAGGTACACCTGTAGGCACGCATCCTCAAGCCTGAACCCTAAACGGCCCTAAACTTCCCTAAGCCCTGCACCTAACGGAGCGAGTTAACATAGAAGCCGGCAGAATTACCTATATTCGTCCTCACGGTCCCGTATTATAACTATACTATAAGGGAGCCTAAGACCCTATTCCACTTCATCAGACCGGGAAGCCGACTGTTGAGAAAACCCTAAACCCTAAAAACCTAAACCTTAAACACAAAACCTTACAAACCTAAACCCTAAACGGCCCTAAACCCTAAACCTAAGGAAAAAAACCCTAAACCCGAAGCCAAGGCCCCTGACAAGTTTCGGGTTGAAGAGGCGTCTGGAAGGACCTCCCGAGGCCGACCGGCCAGTGGAGCAAGTCTGGGGAGGATGGCACTGGGGTTTAGGGTTTATAGGGTTTAGGGTTTAGGGTTTGGGGGTTTAGGGTTTTAGGGTTTAGCCGTCAGAGGGTTTAGGGTTTAAGGTTTCGGGTTTGGGGTTTAAAGTTTAGGGTCTAGGTGTTGGGGCATTGTGAATTCTACGACCACTTAGTATGAACAAGGTTTCGGGTGCGATGTTAATCGGTGTTTTAGGGTCGTGAAAGTTCAGTTGCCGCTCCGGCTGCTAAACTAGTATTGCTCTTTGTTTTCATTTGTTGCGGCAGTTCAAACCGCAAAATCTAAGTACTGCGCCATTCAGCATGTCCGAGGTTTGAAGCACAACTATTGACGAGGGCAGTGGGACGGCACTTCGGTGCAGGGTTGAAGGGTTTCGGGCTTTTGGAAGTTTAGGGTTTTAGGGTTCAAAATAAAGGCATGCAGCTGGCATCAAAGAGATCTTGGCAGCTGACTTCTCTCATACCTGTCGACATCTCTATGCCCGGAAAGCCCAGTCTTCTGGGTATCCAACACCCGAGGCCGTGTATCGCAAACATGCCATGCCACACTTTGCAGCTACCAACAGCAACCCCAAAACCCCAATTCCCCCCAGTATACAAGCCCGCCAAACCCCGCAGGCCCTTAAACGTACACCCACGCATCGACAGGTAAAACAGGATGGCTCTGATGCCAGAGTCGTTGCAAGGGTGACAGAGTGGCAGTCTGGTGACTGGCTCTGATTTGCTGCAAGTCTTGTGTGCGTGTAGGATAGGCCCTTAGACGTCTAAAAACTGTGGTAGATGCAGGCTGCCGAAAGGGGGTACCAGAGCTTAGAACAAGCGGTATTAAATACACTCAGAGGCGTAGATGAATGTTTCGGGTGCCGGGTTCCTTGTCATGGTTGATGTTGTTGTGCTTAGTAGCTAGTAGAGCTAGTAGTTATTCTCGTGATCACGATCATTCCTGTTTGGAGTGCAGCGGTGACAGATTCCTTATCCGTTTGCGGGGAGTCCGATCCACGGGGTTTAGATCAACAAGGCTTATATGTAAAGGGCCCAAAACCTTATT